>CACM01003751.1:0-10333 GCA_000208805.1 Erysiphe pisi
CACCATGATGGTGGTAGTGGTGGAGCAGGGCCAAGTGCAACAGGCGGAGATATCAGGAGAGAAGGGGCAAGCTCAAGAGAAGGTGGAGCTGATGGTGGAAGAGCGTAGGTCATATTTCATTGTATTATTAGGATTAAACATTTTCGGAGAAGGAGGTAACAATGAGTCAAATGATGATTAATTCGCATTTATACTATAAGGAACACACTTATCTAAATCTATTAAGAAGAAACTTACTTCTTTTTTCAGCTGTCGGGTATAAATGCGCTGACGATGTCACCAGTGATGGCTATGGATCGACAGACACTGCCTCTATCGTGCAAAACTTTCTAGATTCTTTGAAGGGTGAACAGAATGTAGCAAAACATCAAACCAAAGGTACTCCACCCCTTAGTTTACACAGTTTACTTCAACCCTCAATAACTATACCAATGATTGACTCATTTGATCCGGTGCAAATTGATAAGCTTCTTAGCCACTTACCATTGGCCATCCTTTTAATTGCTCAAGAATCAGAAGAAACCCTGGAAATTTGCGATACTCATATTGATGAAACAAGTGATGCAAAATCATTAGTGGCAATAAAAGCCCTAAGTTTTGATTGTAAAAAGTCTATACTAAAGCGGGTTATAAGAAGTCCACAATTTCACCAGAGCTTATGGAGTTTAACAGGAGCAATTCAAAAGGGCGGCTTACCTAATATCGCGGATGCCCTAAAAATTAAGGTCCATAACTCAGGTTTTGTAGATGGGGGAACTGTTCCATTAGCTGGTGGTGCTGCTCTTGAGGCGTTTTTGACTGGTATCAAAGCTACGATTATAGATAGCAAAAATCTGCCTAATTGAATTATCAATCATGTATTTGAAGAAACTTAACACCTAGACTTGATGCTAATTGTTAATACTAATTGTTAAAAATAAAGCTCTGATATATCAGACTGATTACCATCATTTAATAAATTCAAATCAAATCAGATCTTGCCTTGCATACCTACTTGCACACTTCATTTAACAATGCAATCCTTATTGACTCCAAAACTCCTTCCTTTTTCCCACACGCTTTATGAAACGTTTTTAATTTCCAATTAAAATACTTAATACACTTATTATTTGCCTAGCTTTAGTAAAAAGTATTAAAGCATCGGTAGAATTTTTAAAAAAACCTCCTTTTTTAGCGATAATCGCTAGCTCGTTGATCCATTTTGTGAAGATCACGAGTCCAAGTCGGGAGCTTATGATCTCGTTCATAAAGATACCCACAGTTATTACACAGCGTCTAAGTTAATTAGCCATAATTCAAGAGTTTTCATTAGTAAGACAGATTAAGCATCAATTATTTTTCAATATGGTACTGGGAAGGGAAAAAGTAGAGAGCCTCACCCTTTGGCCATGAGGACCATCTCGGACAGCCCATACAGCAGTTCCCCATACTTTACAATGCAAACATCTCCAAGTTGTCCTTTCATAGTCGTTTAGTGATACACCTCCACCATAATTAGAAATCCCGTTACTTGTGTCTGGAGTTGCACGGCTACCTCGAGTGCTCGGCCTTCCAATGGGACTTATGCTCCGGAAACGACGTTTCTTTTTACTCCGCTCCCCTCGACCCATTCTTTCTTCTGTGGGTTCATCAAAGTAACTTTTATTATCTGAAGCTTGTGGCGTTAGCCCGATTATAGCACTGCTAGAGGAGAATCGTGCAGTCTCTCGACGAACTCGTCTAATTTGTCGCTCTCTATCACCTTCTCGTTTTTCAATCTCTTCTCTGGTGAGCTGTTCGACTTTTGGTTCCCACTCATCTGCCAAATGCTCATTGTCATAGCGCCAACCAGCTTCGGCCCCATGCGCAGCTTCATTTGGTATTTCTCCACCATAGGCACCAACTAAGCCCCCGCTCTCACAGGCCTCCTTTTTTAAACGTAGAACAGATTCATATATTGCATGAGCTATTACGGGTACCCATTCTCGGTGAAGACCTAAATCAGCACAAGTCTGTTTTGCAAAGATCTCAGCTGTTCCAGGCGGATGAAGGAGCGACCATTCAAATTTATCTGAGTAAAGATGATTAGAGAGATTGATAGAGAGATTGACAATACATCGATACATGTCATCAGGATTAAATTCATTTGAATCATTAGAGACAAGGGATGCCGAGGCAGTTATTTTTTCATTAACTGAGGTAGTCTCGAGATGTTTTGAGGTTGATGTTCCATTTATAGGAGGTTTCTCACTTTGTGAAGGCGTTGCAATTCCATTTGAGGCCGGGTTTGCTGATACATCTCGTGATGATGCGTCGGATTTTAGTGTTGAGACACCATTTGCGGTAAGAGATTGCTGCGGGTGAAATAAGGGATGAAGGGCGACGCCAGCATATTCTTCCAACTGAGTTCTTATTTGTTTACTAATTTCACTGGCAAGCTGGCTACGATTTGGTAAGTCTAAGTCTTGCACTAAGGTTTGTGCAAATTGATCTGTTGTTGTTAAAGTCTCATGTAGATTCCAAAGGAAAATATCCTTTAGCCGGTATGGTACTGTCATTTCTGGACTCCGATATACAGGCAATGAACTATCTATCTTAGAGAAAGGAATGCCTTGAGGCAGAGGGAGAGGAGCGGCAGGTATAAAGCCTGGTATATCAAGGTCGATTCTAATTGGTATTAGAGTTAACGGTAGAGCTGTTTGAGCATAGTTTTGTATATCTGGCTTAGCATATCTAGCTTTACCCATCCAGTCTCTCCATATTCCTTGCATATCCACTGGAGCTGTCGCTTCTTTTCCATATTTGTCTGATTGATCTTGCTTTGGTAATCCTGAGTTATCTCTTCTTAAGCTTCTTAGCCCGGTTGGTCTCCGACGAGTATCTTCATCGTCTTCGTCATAATCATCGTAGTTTTCCTCTGAATAATTGATTGCTATAGTCCCTCTTTTTGTGGTTCTCGATAATGAGATGGGGGCAGCTGTGACGGGTTGAATAACAGGTGTGAGCAATGCATTATTGTATGTACGTATTCGTGGAGCATAGCTAGAGATAAAAGATTGTGGCGGGTACTCTGATGCCATAGTAAACATATATACCAGTTTAGACGCTAAGTTCTAAACAAATTTGTAGTTTACTCTTGAGATTTGAGTTGGTTTAGCGACTTATTTTGATAAACTTTTGGTACGACGACCAAATATTCTAATAATTTATATCTTCTGGTTCATTTTGCTAGTATATAATGTCGACCATTGCGAAATGATGGCACAATTCTTATCTTGCACAAAAGATCGCGATTTAAACGCGACTCTAAATTCCGACTCGATTTTTTTGTTTAATTATAATTTTAAATTACAAACTGTGAAGATAAATAATACGTGTACAATTATATTGGAACCTGTATTATTGCATACCAGAATGAGCCCTGTGCTTCACAAACTATTGGTCACCGAAATTCTAATCCAATAATATATGGATTTAGGGTGTACTAGGCTATACTTTAATTGAGGTTTTACTGCGCCGTTAATGTGCAGCATGCTAATCGTTGTAGTTAATCGATTCATTCTGATAATTATACACCTTTAAATCACTAAGGCAAAAACGACGGTAACTAATCCCGTCTCTAGTAACCAAGAGTTGTGAGTTCGATCTTTAGCTTTCTTTAAAATAAACACTCCTCGGTCACACATCACGATGAAAACAGACATTACTATTTTAAATCTGCTAATAACCTATCAATCCTCCCTAAACGTATACTCGCTTTCCGGACTAGAAGGTGAGAGTATGGCGCCGCCGCTTGTCTACAAGCGTGCGCTTCCCCAGATCCTCCAGACGCTAGGAATCGCATCTCGATTCCGAAAGCTACGTTAGGTAAAGCTATTCTCAAGACTATGATGAATACTCTCCTGCTACCATATATGCAAGATTCCCGACGAAGGGACATCGCTATCGAGAAAGTGGTTAGTGAGATGCATTGCTCGCTCGACAAAAATTTAGACCTAGACGCCTACATGGAAGTAAACACAGATGACGAATTATTTGAGGAATCAAACTTAGGTCCTTTTACAGATGAATTTCCCTCGCTCCCGTGAGCAACATAGACTGCATCCGCTTTCATACCTGAAATAGCACATAACCAGGGCAATAAGAACATTCAAAATGCAGGCAGTCTTATGAATTCAATCAAAGGCTTATTAGAACTGACAAATGACAACTTGTTAAATCTTGAATCACAACATTCAGGAGTTGGAGCAGACTTTCTAGCGCTTCTTGCGGACGGAGCCTCTCGGGCGATGAGCGGTGAGCGTGTATATTGCAATACAAAAAATGTGAATCAAACGCACAAACAAGGAGAACTAAATACCTGGGCTGATAAAGCAAAGGCACATAATGTAGGTATAAAGGTCTCTAATCTGAAAGGACAAACTGTCAAAGACTCTTTGCCACAAGGCCAGAGCAGGAAGGATGGGCGAGTGAGGATTCGACTTGACTCAGGGCATGAGGTGCGTAAGATTGGAGCATATGAATTCCGACAATCGATACAAAACTTAGTCTCTGATAAATTATTAGTATCAGACGTATGGATGGTACCCTTGGGAGTAGCCGTTTTAGCGCCGATCCCAGCAAAAGCTGCTGCTATCTTACAATCTAAAAGCGCAATTGAAATCTAATTTGGGAATGCAATAGTAGAACGCCAAGAATCATGGACAACATTTGTGATAGGACCGATCCTAAAGAAAATCAGATGCCTTGATGGTCTTCGGGATCCCATGGACGGTCTTCTTCAGGCAGAATTGGTTTATATCCGCGACTTTGTCCCCATTAGGAAAATGAGTTGGACACGGCGTTCGATAAATGACGAACCTCATGGCTATATTCGTATTTGCGTCCCTGAATCTAAAGCAGGGAAACTCTCTTCAAGACTCCGTGTATTTGGAGAAGCGGTCTCGGTACAAAGAATTCGTAAACGTGGACAAATTGTTGTCTGCGATAAGTGCTTCGGATTCCTTGCGACTAGGTCGTGTGCACGGCCACTAAAATGTCAAAACTGCGGAGGTAATTATCATGATGGCCCTTGTGAAATCACTCCGAAGTGGTCGAACTGTCATGAACCCCATAGCTCTACAGATCTCACTTGTCATGCCCGACCTCGTCGTAAGAATGGGGTCTTTATCCGGCCAACCGGGGCACAGTTAAAACAAATACGATCCTCGGGGAGGAAAGAGAATGCTTAATTGAGTAACCAAAAAGCCTCCGACCCACATCCCATTCCCGTTGGAAGCCTCGGAACCGACTGCCTTACACCCCTACATTAATAGTGGTGAGAAGACATAATCAACGTAGATAGACTTCACTCTACATTATGCAAGCAAACGTTGGAAGGTCCTCTTCTGCACACGACATTGCACTTACGAAAGTACATGAAAACCAAATAGATATCTTACTATTACAAGAACCATGGATCTACCACGACCTATCCTTACGAAAGTCAAAGTATCACCAAGCTTTTGAGTCATTCTCTCCATTATCGACCTGGCATTCACGACCAAGAGTATTCACATATATTCGTAAAAAGTCTAGACTAAGGCCATTCCAAGTCGCGGTGGACCTCTCAACAGATCTAGCCCAGGTGATTGTTGCAGGAGAAAATAAAAGGCTAATACCTATCTGTAACGTCTATAACGCGCCCACTGGATCAAATGAGGCTGGGCTTGGTCTTACAATACTTCTAAGTTGCGCAGACAGGCCTTTCTTCATTGGAGGAGACTTTAAATTACGACACCCATTCTGGGACTCGACAATTAGCTTTTCTAGTAACTCCTGCAAAGACCTTATAGATTGGTATGAAATCAAAGGACTCAAGCTACTCAACCCTACAGAAACTCCTATGCATAATCGCGGTGGAACTCTTGACCTTGCTTTCTGTGCTGATGAATATGCTAAGTGTGAGGTGCGCACCGACCTATAAATAACGTTAGATCATGAAACACTCGTTACCACACTCTAATATAATAAAAATTCTCAACAAGATCCCAGGCTTCGTTATAAAGCGTTAGACCCTGCACTGCTTCTCCAGCTTTTAGGCAATAATAATAACCAAGTCAACCTTACATCTATAGATAGTCTTGAGATAGAGACAAACAAGATCATCGAGACAATCCGCACCTCTCTAATTGGAGCATGCCCTCGAAAACGCTCGCACAGGTATGGAACACCCTGGTGGAATGAGGAATGTCAGCTGGCAATTCTCTCGTACCACAGAGCAAGGCGAGAGGGTCATGCAACTTGGGAAAAGAAATAACTGAGACGTACCGTACGTAAAGCCAAAAGAACATATTGGAACTCAATTGTTGCAGACTCTAAAACACTACCGGATGTATATAAAATTGTGCGTTGGCATAATGTAGCCCCAAGGAGCCAGTCACCCCTTCATAGCGGTAACAACGGGCAAGTTATATTCGAGCCACAGGAAAAAGCTGTTCTTTGCCATCAGAAACTACTATGCCGACATCTTGATGCGGAGGATATAGAAAATAGCAAACCTACTGTACCAGCACGGAGCATTCTATGGCATGAAATTTCTAACGAGGAGGCTTATAATACTACTTGTAGAGTCTCATCTAAAATTCCGGGTGCTGATAAAATCACGGCTGCAATACTTCGATGAGCATGGCCGAATCTTGGAGGAAGGATAACACATCTTTTCAACTATTTCATTCTGTATGGGTTTCACCCGTCAGCTTTTAAGATTGCCACGGTTATCTTTCTCCCAAAATCAGGAAAAAGAAATAGAGCTCTACCTGAATCATACAGACCTATAGCACTTCTCTCATGTCTTGGGAAAGGGCTTGAGAGACATTTAGCCCGGCACTTTGCTTACTGGGCATCTAGACTCAAAATTCTCGCTTACGATCAATGTGGCGCAGTTAGAGGATGCCCGGCAGTAGAATCGACAACAGCGTTACTTTCTGATGTGCGCCAAGCGTGGAAGTTGAAAAAAGTAGCAGCAATAGTCACACTGGATGTTAAATGTGCCATCGATGGATTTCTTCGGAATCGACTTATCTATAGATTACGATCACAGGGCTGGCCTTCGGGTTTGACGAGGTGGGTAGAATCTTTTATTTCCGGCTGATTTGCACATATACGACTCGATCATGTAACAACTGATCCTCTACCTATCTTATGTGGTCTTCCTCAAGGATCACCCGTAACTCCAATTCTATTCCTACTCTATGTGGAACCTTTTCTCAGACTGTCTCGTGGAAGATTTGGGTATGCCGATGATGTGGCTATTTATTTGCTCAGCTCATTCCCTAGAAATTTGTCAGGACAAACTTCAGAAACAACTCGACGCTTCGTTAAATTGGGCTAAGGAAAATGGTATTGCTTTCGACACAAAGTAGACTGAACTAATATACTTTCATCACAAGAGGAAGTTTACTGAGCATCCAAAACAAATTGCTAGTATGACTATCACCCCGAAAGAAAAACTAAAATGGTTAGGAATCACGTATGATAGAAAACTCAGTTTCAAAGAACAAATAAGGTCTGCGTGTCTGAAAACACGGGTAGCCACTGATCATGTTCGTCGACTACGTAACACTTCTCGCGGCATATGTCCTGGTGTACTTCGTCAGGAAGTACAGGGTTGTGCACTTGCCATACTTTTTTACGGGGCCGAGATATGGTACAGTCTACAGACTTCAAAGTGGGCAATTAATCAGATACAGCTCGCAAAAAACCGCGCTGCTCGTGCTGTACTACCGGTCTATAGAACTTTTCCTATTGCAGCGCTTCTCCGTGAAACAGGTTGGGGACCCGCCACTGCATGGCTTAACCGAATACATGACCGCCTAGCTGTTAGGATAGCTGCATCTGACCCCAATCACCCTGTTCGACGTAGATGGAACTCCGCACATATTACTTGGATTCGCCGTCGCCAAGAAATAGAACTTTCCCCTGACACAAATGAGCCTCCGTGGCTTTTAAGGAATCGAGAAATGGCAAAACAAGAAATAGGGGCTGTAGGGCGAGCAGATGGTCTAGAATTATATAATAGGTGGAATGAACGACGCAGTCCACTTGACCTAACAGTTTTCTCTGATAGCTCGCTAGATCAAGCAGGCAACGCTAGTGCGGGATAAAGTATTTTTCGTGGCTCCCAAGAGATTATGTGGGGGAGAGTGCCACTCGGTCGGACCGCGCACTTGTATGATGCAGAAATTGCCAGGGCAGTAACGGGTTTTCGCGTGGCATGTTCGCATTGGATGGCCCGCTTTGCAAAAAAATGTGGTTATATGCCTAGATAATGAGGAGGCTGCTATTCGCCTGTATACAGGACATCTTTCCTCATCGAGCTCTACTCAAATAGAAGACTTTCACAGACTCCATAGAACTTGGAGAAAAGGGGAAAGAGCAGCAGAGAAAGAAATTGGCGCGGTACAAGTTAGATGGATTCCAGGCCATCAAGGCATCATTGGAAATTAGCGAGCAGATTCTTTGGCGAAAGAAGCATGTACCCTTGAGTGCCCTTCTACAGTAGCAACAATAGCTCGTGCTAGAGCTCTCCTAGAAGAGAGATATCAGGAAGAACTTACAGCATACTGGAATAAACATGCCCCCATACGGTACAGAAACCTAAAAATTGAGATGAAGGCCTAATCACCCCGGAACTGTTTCTACTGCCAAGACGAAGCCTAGTTTTATTACTTGCTGCACGTCCTAGACACAGAGACTTCGCCGCGTACCATCGTCGCTTCAAACATACAGAAACAGAACTTAACTGTTCATGTGGATAAGAAAAGACCCCACAACATGGCTTTCTCTGTCAATACACAAGGCGAAATGATATCATGCATAGGAACCAAACAAGACGGAATACTATGAAATATGTCAGATGGACACTTAGTACAAAGGAAGGCGCTCAAGCCTTTCATGAACGGATAGTTAAAAATTGGCCCGTCAATTGAGCATTGCACCTATATTCTGACAGACATATTTGTTTTCTTTTCTTCTAATCTTCTCACTATTTCTAYATCTCCTTAACTCTTTTTATCATTTACTCTTTCGGTGATAACTAGATTTATTGATACCTATACTTGTTACATGTCTAACACGTATATGCGAAGTTTGTAGCGCATTTGGCAGCCCCCAAAGTGGCCTCGATAGCCCTCGAGTTCCTCGGACTAATAGTGTAAACATAGTTGCTGTTAGTATTAACACTGAATTGCCTAGTAGCTAAAGGCTATGCAGGCACGCCAAATGCCCCTTGGGGAGGCACGAGGCCGGATTAAGCCCGTGTGCCTGCTTGGCGTTAAATAGTAATAATAATAATGATAATAATAACTCGGGAGTTCCGAATACTGCACGAGTAGAGTTATGCTGGTAAATACAGACTCAAGTGTTCATAATAATGATTGCGATTGCATTAACTACGTAATGAGATGAATCATACTTGTAGACTCTCAGACAAGGCAAGGAGGATGTACTGCAGCTATAAGTAGTATTAGTTAGACAAGATAAGAGGATAATCTTCTCTTCATACTAGATACAATATATACAATCTTTACAATGCATTTTATGCACATGAACCTATAAGTATTACAAAGGTAATACTAGACCACAAGTAAGCTCATAATCTTAAAAAAATTATGCCATCTTTCAAGCCACGTTTCAAGTAGGCATTGACATTGGGCGGAGATTTTGTGCTTGCAAGAACCATACCTTGGTGAGGAAGGAATGATTTACCCTACATATGAGTTTAGATTTGGTTGCATAGAGGAACACTGCCAAACAAGAATCGCAAATTAGAGAGGGACAAGTATATTGTAATGATAGGAATGTACGTAAAAGAGCAATAGTCGACGTCGTCTGAATTTCTATGATCAAAGGAAGATCTGTAAAACTAGGTGATTTCAATGCTATAAGTCCAGGCTCCTACTATCCGTCCTACCCTACGTCGGCCAACGTGCATTAGTTCTATTATTTTGGTTAGTTTGTTTRAGATCGTCCAACCAATAGAAATCCTCATAAGTATGCTATATAAATTTCAGAGTGTAATTCTATAAAAAGATCTAATCTATTAACGCCCTACCCTATTGAGAATCGACAAAAGTGGCTTCCCAACCTGAAAATTTTGAAATGAATCTCGTCCTGACCCCTCGTCCTGACCCCTCGTCGGCCAGCGCTTTACACCATCAAGAACGACATCACGTGATTTTATGATCATAACATTAAGCTGAAACCATCAAACACAGAACCACACACCACAAAACCTTCAAAATATACCTACCGAAATCGCCAACACTATAACTTAACTTGTTTTTAAAAAATTAATCAAATACAGAGATAAAAT
>CACM01003732.1:0-11139 GCA_000208805.1 Erysiphe pisi
TGTGAGTGGGCATTAGGCACTCACGGACGACCTCTCGTGGCTTTTGGTATTCCAGCTCCGATGACCATTATTATAGATAAGGAGGATGCGCTTCTAAGCTCTTTGAATAGTGATTTTTTCTCTTTTATATATCTGTTATGTCGCTGCCATGTTAATTTGAACATTATCAAGAAAACACATGACAAATTCTTCGAATTAGCTAAAGAGTACGTTGATCGGAACAATGTAAGAAGGATCTGGCCTTATGAACTATACAATAACTTCTGGAACTTGTGAGAGGCTACTTTGAATTCGAAATCCGAAGTTGAATATAAAAAAAACGTAACATAATTTGCGAGCCTTCAAATTACAAGAGGAGGCAATCAGGTAATGTGAATCATGGCTGTTATACAAGGAACACCAGGTAATATTTCAATGCATATTTATACTCCATTAACTAATGAAAATAAGATGCTCTTCTAGGTTGAGCAACGTCACCACTTTGGACACAAAATCACGAGTGAGCCCGAGGGAAATCATGCGCAACTCAAGAACTTTCTAAATACATTAACGGGACATCTAAAAGATGTGGTTGATAAGCTCCAACTATACTGAATCATTTAAGTGGTGGCTTACTGGTAAGAGTATACTGCACAGAAGCATATTATAAATTCGTTCTATGCCGGTAATCCACTATTCGCAAAAGTTCTTGGCAACATTCATGACTATCCGTTCAAGAATGTGGTAGACAAGAGTGTCAAAATTCCGAAGCACTACGCCAATTGGAAGCCACCTTATATAAATTTAATGCTCACACTGGATTTGGTGTCCCATGTGTACACATCATTTGGAGCTTGTTGAGTATTGTAGCAGATCACTTCTGTTTCTAGTAAGTGTATATAGTGTCGGATCAATGTAATTCCGCTCATTGTAAAATGTTTCACGGAAATGAAATTTAGCTAATTAACTCTTTCCAACAATTACAAAATACTAGTATATTCCGCTATTAGACTTAATTAAATTTAATAGGTTATGCGCTCGGTTCCGCAAAATTGCGTCCCGTGATACAGTAGTTGTTGACTATCCTTTGATCTTAGCAGTACATTTTGAATTGCAAAGTTAGATAGTTCTACCAGACTCCTAGTTAGAGGGGAGCAGTTAATATTCAATAAAATACATATAAAACTTAGTGCCATTATAATGGATGTACACTACACATATCAAGACTCATTTCGAAGACCGGTTCCGGTACTTTGCCGAGATAATTGTAGGACGTGGTTCAAAGAATTTAGGTACTGGATGATAGGAGAAAACTTTTTTTCYAGATGAGAAGTCTTTAGTTGAATTTGCGGCACTAAATCCGAAAGTGCAGATACTCGATCCCAAAGGAAAAGGAAAAGATGTGCCGATACATGGGTATGCGGCAATGAAATGCGAGCTTGAAAAGGTTGTACCCAGAGATCTTGACGAATTTAAAGAGCAAAAGTGGGAGTCAGCAAATGCAAAAGTCTTATTTATGATAAGTAAATGCATTAATCAATTCGATAAAGAGCACGACGAAACTTTTGACACAGCGAAAGATCAATGGGACTCGCTTTACCAAAAATATAACAGAGTAACTGCTGTCCAAAAGAGTAGACTTGAAGCAGATCACAAGCTTCAAATTTGGGTTTTTAGACGATCAACCATCTGAAATGAGCATATCTTCTGTATGGTCACACCTTGTGTCAGCTAGGAGGAAGATATATGACGCCAACCCTCAAATGGGTGCGACTTTCTCAAAGGAAGTTCTCCTTGACTATTTAATTTGCGGACTTCCACTGGCCTTCAATACCATTCTTCAGTCACTAGATGCCAACCCCAACCAAGATGTATATGAAAAACTAGAAATCCTGGAAAGAAACGAGAAAAGATTTAATTTAAGTGCTCAAGTTGATGCAGCTCACCATACTTTTACAAACAACCGAGCACCAGGCCCACCTCGAAACCGACAAAGAGGAAAAATCTCCCGCACGAAAGTGCTATGCCATTTCTGTGAGCAGGAACACTATAAAAACAAGTGCGAGCTACGTAAGCTGATGATGGCAATGGTTTCTGATTTTCAGCTATCAAAAGCCAGAGAGCAAGACAAAAGTCGCTCAAATAAACGTCACTTAGCTAAAGATAATGCTCTTGCAGCCGATGACCAGATTGAAGACAGCAATTCTGAGTCAGATGATTCACAGAACTCAGTGGATGATGATGATCAAGAGGCAGATTCTTGTCACTTTTCAAATGGTGCATCTCATTCCAGTAAGATACCCGAATCTGACTGGTGCTCTGATTCTGGTTGCACCACACACATGACTGACAACCTTTCCTTGTTTAGGGGCCACATGATTAAAGTCAAACGGCGAGCCATCAAGGTCGGGGAGGGAACTTATATTCAGACCAGATGGGCACAGTTGACATGAAAGTGGCTGGCAAATCTCTGTATTTAAATAATGTCCTTTTTGTCCCAGGGCTAGGCGTAAATCTATTGTCAAGCCGTAAACTTTGTGCGGAATGGAATTGCCTCGGTATATTTAATGACAAATCTATGTGGTTTACTAATCGTGAGAACGAATTGATTATCCAAGCAGATGTAAAAAATGGACTTGTATTTTGTCTCCCGTATCATGCCTCACCTCCAAGGTTCAAAGGAAATTGCTCTAATTTGTGACCCAACTTCTCCCAAGTCAGAAAACAATCCAATTTCATTCACGGGGCCTTGCTGTCATATGGCTCTTAGTACAGAAGACGAAGCCCAGGAAAATGAATCCCTAATAGGGGGTCAGAAACTAGAATTATCACGACGTGAAAAATCTGACTATTATAACCTCATGCATAGACGCTTTGGTCACATGGGTGTGAATCAGTTTAGAAACTTGCATAAAGTTACATGACTTAATAGACCTATTACTATACCTCTAGATAAGAAAATTTGTAGAGTATGTAAACTTACAAAACTAAGGAATAGAACAAATAAGACTCTTAGTCCCTGGAAAGAGTCTATTTTGGCACTGGCATCTATTGACATCGCTGGGCCATTCTTGCCTTCTATAAGAGGTAACACTTGGTTCTGTGAAGTAATTGACAACTCAACCCGCAAAGTGTGGACTCTACTCGGTAAAATAAAATCTGAATCAATGGCTAAATTGGAAAAATGGAAAAATGAAGAAGAACTTGCCACTGATTTGAAAGTAATGGCAGTTAGGTCTGATAATGCTGCAGAAATACGACAAAAGCTCGATGAATGGTCTCGAAAAGGTGTACAGCACGAACTTACAATCCCGTATGAAGGGTCACATCAAAATGGTATAGCCGAAAGAAATATCCAACAAGTTGAATCAGGAATTTGATCTTCCTTGAAGAATGCAAACTTGCCACTTGAATTCTGGGATTGGGTAGCTGAGCACAGCACTTATATATGGAATATCATGCCACATGGTCCTGTAGTTGATGGTATTAGACTAGCACCAAAAGGAGCTTACGAGGAAACTATTCCCGACATTAATCATGTGAGGCTTTTCGGTTGTGTCTGCTACTCCTATATTAGCCCCAAGTCCTGGCCTGGAGGTACAAAAAGTAAAAAGCTTCTTGACAGAGGTAGAGAATGCGTATTTGTTGGTCATAATGAGAAAACAACAAATCAGTACTGGGTATATGCTCCAGACCTTGGAAGAGCAGAACTAGCTAAGACCGTTGACTTTGATGAAAAAAGAAAAGGGGGTGACTTAGATTTAAAAATCAGACAGTCTGAAGGAGTCATTTCTCAAGGTTTACCTTCGGAAAACTTCACTTCTAGCGCCCCGCCATCTAGAAATGCTGTCGGACGACCTAGAAAATCATTAGACCCCTCATTTAAGACTATGCTTCCTCCACTTTCGAACATTGTTATACTCATACTTCAGTTGAAAAATTGAATTTTGAGCCTTCGGCTAGTACTAGTAATAAAGTCACTGTTGAAAACATGGAATATGATCCCCCTATTGATGTCGATAAAGGTATCCCACTTAAAAATAAGTCCGTTGTTGAGACAAAGGCTGCTCCAGAAGGACATATGATAGAGCATGACGATAAAATTCATACTGTAAACCTACCAACGTCTCCAAACAATAAACCCAAGAAATCTAGCCGTGAACCAAATTTATCGCAGTTGCCAAAATTAGAAGATAAATGTGCGAGAAGCTCTGAAAGAATAAGAAAAATAATGAAGTCGGGTGTAAGTCAAGCAAAAAGCGTCCAGCAGAGCAACATAGAAAACATGATAACGTCTCGATATCTGACTCAGACCCTGCCGCTAAAACAACAGACGAAGACTTTAAAGCTCCAAAGCCTGAATCAAAAGAACCTTTACTTCAGGTTGGACATGAAAATCTAGACAAACTACATGCTCATACGCCAAAAGATATCCCACAAGACCAGCCCCTACCTGAAAAATGTCATGATCAACAATCGAGCCAATTTCAGAATCAAGACACCATACCACACATATCCGATACTCAATCACCACTAGAAGTTACTCCAAATCCAAGAGAGTCTAGCATTCAATCAAAAGTAATATCTCTAGCCACACCACACGCTTCTCCAAACTTAATCTCGAGTGCTCCCGAGTTGTCTCTCTCTCTATTGAACTTTCAAAATTAAAGAGTAAATTTGTAGATAATAATTCTGAAAACTTTCGCGTAGAAAAAAGACTCAAAGCATTTATTGCCAATCTTCTTTCCGAGCTAAATACTGATCCAGTATCAGACGAAATATAAGCTGCTATGATTGTGGGAGAATCTCTTGATATACCCATCCCTAAGACATAGAAAGAGGCAATTAATGATCTTGTACATGGCGAGGAATGGAAGGCAGCAATTACAAAGGAGATCAATTCCCTACAGGCAAACGGCACATGGATAGAAGTAATATCCCCAAAGAATGTGAATTTAATCTCAACTAAATGAGTTTTCACCTTAAAGACACATCCAGATGGAACTCTTGAGCGATATAAGGCCCGCCTTGTCGCAAGAGGGTTCTCACAAGTATATGGAGAAGACTTCACAGAAACCTTTGCACCCACTATCCGTATGGATACCCTTAAGGTATTTCTCGTCATGGTTGCTGCAGAGAACTTAGAATGTAGACAGTACAATTTTAAAAATGCCTTCACTGAGGCTACTCTTAAAGAACATATTTATTTGTCCGCTCCAGCAGGTGTACCCGTCAAGGATGGCTATTGTCTACGTGCGTTAAAAAGCCTGTACGGTCTGAAACAAGCTGCACGAGATTGGATTACTGTGTACTCTGATTATCTTCGAGAACTAGGATTCATGCAAAGTCGAGCAGACCCCTGCCTTTTTACACACCATAGAGGTATTCTTCTGCTTGTTTATGTCGATGATATAGCGGCTGCATCACAAAGTTGTTCCAATCTGGACTGGTTCTATGCCCAACTTATAATATGATTTAAAACCAAAAATCTGGGGGAGATCTCTAAGAATTTAGGAATGAGAGTTACTCGAAACCGTATGACAAGAGAATTATTTTTAGATCAAGAACAGTGCCTAGAAAAAGTTCTTAACAAAATGGGCCTACCATTAAAATCAAGTTCTACTGCGAAACCTAAACTAATCCCTATGTCTGGAAAGTATGAAAAACCTGAACAATCACGCCCTGAAGAAGCTAGAACCAACCGGACAGAATATCAACAGAAGATTGGAAGCTTGATGTTCGCTGCTGTGTGTACAAGACCTGAAATAGCATTTCATATTGGAAGATTGAGTCAGCAACTACAGGATCCTGTAGAACGTCATAACAGTGGAGTCAAGGAGATTGGGCGATACTTGCGTACAACTATCAGCCAAACTATTAGATATGGACCTGCCAAGCAAACTAAGCTAGATGATCAAAATACAGACACATCTTCATGTCTCAAACTTTACTCTGATGCAGACTGGGCTAACATGATAGAGAGAAAAGGCATTTCGGGTCATTTTGCACTACTTTATGGAGGACCTATATCATGGGGGTGTAAAAGACAGAGATCAGTAGCAACATCTTGCACCGAGTCAGAGTACATCGGTATGGCAACGTGTTGTAAGCAGGGGCTATGGCCTGCCCAAGTTCTCAGGGATATGGGATTTCCTCAATATTTTGGAAAAGTTGAGAAACTCGTTGATATGAGAGCAGATAATCAAGGAGCCATAGCATTGGCCAAAAACCCTCACCTTCACGAAAGGTCTAAACACATTGATATATCTTATCATTTTATCCGAGATCTTGAAAGAAAACGGTACTTATCTACAAAATATGAACCTACCAGCCAGATGGTAGCAGATGGATTTACAAAACCGCTAGAAAAGACACTTTTCCAAAGATTCAAGGATATGATGGGATTGGAGATTAAGTAGGAGATTGGTAACTAGTAGGAGCATTAAAACCAGTCAGAGATTGAGGACCAGTAGGAGTCTAAGATACACTCTTGATATAAGATTTCCTGTAATTACGAGATCTGAGTAGGAGTGTTGAGAATTGTAGCAGATCACTTTTGTTTCTAGTAAGTATATATGGTGTCAGATCAATGTAATTCCGTTGATTGTATAATGTTTCACGGATATGAATTGCAGATAATTAACTATTTCCAACAATTACAAAATACTAGTATATTCCGCTATTAGACTTAATTAAATTTAATAATTTCGAAGGTTATTGAGGGGCCAGATTTTAGCTCCTCTTCTTTCTCCAGAGGAATCATAACCTGTCTTTCACGTCTTTTCTTTTCTGATTGCGAGCGTAGTATATTTTGGCAATGGAGTACCGAAAATTCCTTAACATTTCACATACTGAATGGTCTAATCTTAGTATAGTTTTGATCTTGTCCCTATCAATCTGAGTTATTTCGCGTTTTCGGCTTCTTGTCACAGAAACTGTGGTCAATTCAGCTCTAGATTTCAGTTAGTAGCTAGTTTTCAGATGAACTGTTTTAATGATTCCTGCTGTTGCGATAACAAGTAAATATGTGTCTCTTAAATGGTTACAGATTGCGTAATATCTCTGGAGGATAATTTAGTCTCGAGAAGGCTAAAACTTCTATTAGAGACTCTACTGTTCTTCTAAAAGACGCTAAAGCAACTTAGCGTTAAATATCCCTGCTCTAGCCAATTAAGACTATCTAAGCCTAGCTCAGACCCTCTCTAATCCCTGACTCAACACAAGTAAACATGGGTGTTATTAGAAGTACTAAGGTCAATTATATTACATATAGCTTTTTTGATTTAATCTAATGTTAAATATAATTAGTCGGTAACTCAGATATAAACATATTTGACATGCTGCAAAGGAAAGCTGAGTCCGTTATGAAAAAGAGAGACAACGACAATTGAGATAGATGAGCGGGGTAAATTTTACGAAAGGTTTATCGAGAAATGTAAATTGACGCTAACTCCTTACCTAGATCGTATTTAAATACCCCTATATAAGTCTCGGCTGTACGTCACTAATAGACAAGGCTGCATAAGAGCCGGATAGATATCTGTATTGTTTGCATCGTATATATTCCATATTGCTTGAAACATTATCAGACCCTTTTTAAAGAGACTGAGACTTAACTAAGACTAGACTATGACCACCGGTACAATCCTAATCTATGAATTAGTGATCTCTATTGAAAGCTAATTGCTTCTTAATAGCTCACAGGCCGACATTCGATCCTGTAGGTAGTAATCACATAATATTCAGACTCAAACTCACTTCAAATAGGCTAGAGGAAAGGAGGCGCAAAGAGGTCCAGCATATCATCAGCGTCTACTACCTGCTCATACTCAGCTAAAAGTCAGGTAAAGTTATCCAAGTCGGATTTATTCGGGTCAAGATTCTTATTCTTAATAGACAACCTGGGCAGGGAGGAGATGCAGACCGTCAGGTCCGAGACCTAAGAACAGAGCTACTTCAAGCTGAGGCAGCCCATTTTGCAAAGCTTAAGGGAGCACCGGTTCCAGCTCTAGATAGTCCACAAAATGAACCAGTTAAGAGAAGAATTGCATATAGAAATATAGATGATAAGGTAGATGCAGACCCGGATATTAAAAGAAGACGAATACTGGAAGAAACAAGAGATATAGATGCAGATACTGAAGATGAAGAAGATAGTAGTGAAGACGATAGGTCTATCACACTCAGCTATCTCGAAAACGCTGCTGATCTAATAACAGTGACGATGATGAAGATGAAACAGCCGAGTTACAGCGAGAATTAGAAAAAATAAAAAAGAGCGAGCCGAAAAGAGAGAACTAGAGGTAAATTACAGAATAAAAAGGATCAAAAAGTCTGCATTTTTGTTTCTAATTGAAAATCTTAGGAACAAGAGAAAGCAGCTCAAGAAGAAGCTAAGCGAGAAAGCAATATTGCACGAGGGAATCCTCTATTAAATACCAAAACAGACTTCAATATTAAGCGCAGGTAATGAAACAGTTTTTTTATTCAAGTATAATCTAATGCGTTCCATCTTCTCTTAGGTGGGATGACGATGTTGTTTTTAAAAACCAAGCACGCGGTACCGAGACTAGAGTAAAGAAAGAATTTGTGAATGATCTACTCCGATCAGACTTTCATAAAAAGTTTATGAGGTTAGTTTTAGTTTCTAAATTCGCATGTCACTATCATAGATCATCTATACTAATTAATTACAGTAAATATGTGAAATAAACTTGGATGAATTTTCTTGTCAACGTCTCAATTGATGGGCCGTCTTGGCCTTCACAGACTTTTTGAATGATTGTATCCTAGAGTAATGAGCATCAAATTCACTTATTGGGTAACTCTTTTTAATTCTTCGGAGAAATACTTTTGAAAGTTATCTCTATTTAATTTTCAGATGGCTTTTCAATATTTCTTGCAATTTAGAGACTCTAAGGGACAACATAGCACTCTTTATTATATGATCGAAATCAAAAATCAGCGTCAAAAACTTTTTTAGTCAACGGAAGTTAGGAAAATATGACTACGGATACAGTCTTACTTTGTGAAGAGCTGTGATATTCACAATGAAGAAAAAGTTTAGAGGCACATTTATTGATAACAATAGGTCACATGTTCACATTTTAACGTGTTCTAAATTTCCTCCGTAAGTTTCTGTTTACCTGTATTTCTTAAAATAGATTGCTCAACGACTTTGCGAGACATTTTGTGCTTTCTATATTCTATAAGTATTCACAGGATACTTTAACTTGGCTCCCAATTCAGATTAATGGGGTGCAGTATCATTGTTATTCGACAAATAAAACTCTTTTGGATACTCTTCATGTGACTTAATTTTGCTAGAATCTTACAAAATATCGGAACTTGTTTCATCATAAATAGTGTCAATTCGTTAGTTATGGCATTGATGAATTCTGTAAGTTGAAGAACATCATTTCCTCGTCCTAAAGTACACACGTCTTTATTTGCATAAATTTCATTTATGAGATAATCTTTTTATACTATAAGTGACATAAGTTCTCTCAAAAAACGAGTGTTTCGCTAACTGGAATTTCATAATCTGTGAGACGAATTAACTGAGTTTTGCAAATTCTTTTAATTTTTATAAAAATTAAATTTTTCATAATTTTCTTGGGTATCTAGTGCGCTCTGAAACATAAGTCAGGTAAAATCCGATACAAAGTTTTTCTTCCCTTTCACCTCTTATTTAAATTACAGGCTTTTAAAAATAAAATGAATACCTTGAAAAAACTTTTTAAAAAAAAACAAGGTACTGCTTCCTGCCAGTCGTTCGTGAACATCGTCGTCCCTTTATTGACAGACATTTAGACTGCACGCAAAACACTCTGCGCAGGTCTCGATGAACGAAACCTTTTTAAAAAAAAGGGATTCGCTTAAAGAATCAAAATTCCAGGTCACGAGTTGGGCTAGGATATTTTTTCAATAGTCTCTTTCAAGCAACCAGCAGCAGCAGCTATGAATCCTAAGTATGGCGGGCTGGGAGATAAAACTTTTGAGAGATATTCAGGATGGAACTGTACTCCAACAAACCAAGGGTGATCCTTAAGTTCGATTATTTCCATCCTTTCTCCATTGTCGTCTTTACCCACAAAAACCATGCCTTTAGCTGAAAGCTCTGTAACATATTTAGGGTTGACTTCATATCGATGTCTGTGGCGCTCCAAAATTGTCTTTTTACTGCCATAAGTCTTACGTACCCGGGACCATTCTGTATCTTCTTGCAATACAGTTGTCCGGAGGCCTAAACGCATGGTACCACCCATGTTGACTTTATCGATTTCTGGCATATAAATTACTACCGGGTCGTCACAATTTGGGTCTATTTCCATAGAAGAAGCACCGGAAAGACCACAAACATTACGTGCATACTCAATGACAGCAATTTGCATGCCAAAACAGACCCCCAAAAATGGTATTTTATTAGTCCGTGCCCACTCAGTTGCCTTTATCATACCATCTGTGCCTCTGGATCCAAATCCGCCAGGAACGATGATGCCACTTGCTGTGCAGATGACATGCCAAGCTTTGTGGAAAGACGCAGGATCATCTGAACGAGTTTTTTCTTCCAGATGCGAAGCATCAACCCACGAAAGTTCAAGCTTTTTCTTACAATGCATAGCTGAGTGCTCAAGAGACTTAATAACTGAGAGATAGGAATCATGCAAGTCAGTATATTTCCCAACGAGTGCAATCTTCACAACTTCACGCAGGTGGTCAATTTCGATGATCAATTTCCTCCACTTATCCCAAGTTACTAGACCTTGGCTAAGCAGATTATCGGGTATGGCAATATCATTTAGGCGAAGGATTGAAGATATTGCTGATACGAGGCCTTGTTTTTCAAGAAGAAGTGGTACATGATAAGTCGAGGATACATTATGTACTCCGATAACTTGCTCGGGCTCGACCTGACAGAACATAGCAATTTTATCAATGGTATTTTTTTCAAGTGGGACATCACATCTACAGGCAATCTACACTTTTAGTAAAGTCACCCTTCAAAGATACTGAACTTACCAAATCAGGTACTAATCCAGCACGACCTACATCACGAATTGCCTGTTGTGTAGGTTTTGTCTTTTGTTCACCTTGTATAACTGGAACAAGAGAGACGTGAATTTGAAGGAAATTGTTCTTTTTAGCTCTCTGCTTTAA
>CACM01003677.1:0-12964 GCA_000208805.1 Erysiphe pisi
TCGAGTTGCGTAGAAAACCGTGGCATTTTATACACGTGGGGACTGGTTTACGATTCCGGATCCGCTGTATGCCGAACGCAATCCCGAATAGTTGCAGTCTGGAGGGAAATTTGTGCGCTTTATGCTCAGGAACGTGTACCCTGATATATCCCGTAAGATCTGTTGATTCTGCTGATTTTCTTGTCCAAGCAAGTTGTCTGATGGGCACCTCATCACGAATTCGTGCTATTCCAGGTTCTTCTAGAAGTAGTCCATCGAGAGGATCTTTTGCACCTTGCATCGTAGTTACATGTTTTGGGAGGGGTCCAACTATGAAAGTTGTCCAGGATTCTTGTCTTTCAACAACGGCATTTCCGTATCTTTGGGCATTCACATCTTTGTATTGAAGTAAGGTCGCTGCTTTCGCAGGCGTAGGCGCCAATATAGMGATGCCAGATGGAGCTTGCCAGGCGTCGGACACTAGAGAGGGGTCGGGAATCAGACTTTGGATTTGTTGTCGTAGCAAAAAGGGTTCGGCTTTGCGAGCTTCATGGTCATGCCCAAGGCGGATCATGATTCGTCTATCTTCGTAACTTTGACCTCTAGGGGGGTTGGAAGGTTTTGCTGGCGGTCCCCAAACAGAATTGTTTAGTGAGAGATTATTTACTCCAGCCGCTCTTGCTGCCCAAGTGTTTCTATTATTGGATGGAGTTGTAGAAGCGTTGCGTAATAAAACGTCAATATTTGTATAGATTTTCTCACCACGGATAGCACGCGAGACACCATCGGATATCAGAGCTAGAAAACCTGTACCTGATCCAGGACACTCAAGCTCCATCTCTTCTAGATACGGTCCTACTAGGTTCAAGAGGCCTCTCGCCTTTGTCATTAATTTCGAGTTTTGTTCCGGTGTGTCATACTTATGAGGGGTGTTTACCTCACGTGTGTCTTCCACTGTAGCTTGCGATTCAAATGGTCTTTTCAGTGAAGGGATGCTTGGGAGGGGGGGAAAGTCTTCAATTACAGATTCGTGGTCGGATTCGTCAGATATGTCCATCGTTAGACCTATGGTTTGTTCAGAGGACGCCACAACCTGAGTGTCCTGCACAGCAGCAGTTTGTTTCGCAACTGTGATACTTTTTTCTACTGATCGATTAAGGACTTCAGCCAGAGGCTGTATTCGTTCAKTATTGTTCGTAGATTTCTGGACCCGACTCTTTGGATCCAGTAGTTTTTAGGACGCCACGCTTTTTATCGCGGGTTGGGGGCACCATATCCTCTGATAGAGATTATGGCCAGTGTAGTAGAGATTTTTGATAATTAATAGGTATTATTGAAATAATAAATGCGAATTCTAGAAGGTTGCGTAAATGCCAGGGGGCGTTTAGCGTGCCTGCATAGCCTAAGGCTACCAGGCAAATCACGTTATCTACTGATGTCTAACTAATCTACACGGGTGCCCTGGTATTAACAAGGCTCTTAGGATGTCTTACGCCGAGATTCTCCTCGCAGCCGACATTTTCTTTTGCTATTTTATCTTTTGCTATGGTCTGCTAAATCAGAGACGTTTAGATGTATTGTGGAAAATGATCAAAAAAGGAAAGGAAAATAGAGGCAATTTAACATGTGATAAATAAAGATGATGAAAGGGATGATGAACTATTCGTAAGGTCTTGCATTTATGCACCATTCATGAAAGGCCTTCGCTCCCGAGACCGTTCCTAGAGTCCATGCGATGTCGGCCTCCAAACCACGGTTTTGAGGGTGACTTGGTCTTGTGAGATTTCTACGCTTTACAGAGCGCCTTTAATATCAACTGTGATTATTCCTGCAACTTTTCTTTTTTCCCATGCGGCCCGAATGTCACAGTGAAGTGCTGTGGTGAGATGGACAGCTGAGCGATGGCTTATGGCACTACACTGGTCGCAAGCTAGAATTTTTAATTTTAGTGCCCAATACGAGATGCGACGCGCGATAATCCGCTCGAGACCCTTCCCTAGGCACGAAAGAAGCGCAATTGGTCGGTAAGACTTCGGAAGTGCTCTGTTTCTTTTCCCCAATTTTGGTAGTATCACTATGTTAGCAGTCTTAAAGGTCTTAGGATGCGTACCAAGTCTGATACATTCATTGAAGAGTGAAGTAATTCTTTCACCTAAAATTGGCCATGCTTTCTTTAAAATACTAGAGGTAACCTCATCATCACCAGGGGTGGATGATGTGATCTGACAAGTTGCCTTAAAGGCCTCATTGTTTGATATCAGTCGCCACGGTATTTCTCTCACTGGAACTGTAGGAGTATCAGATGAGATATCACTAACTTCTAAATGTCGGCATAGTAATGTTTTGTGAAGCAGGAGAGCTTTTAGGTGCGGGTCATYAATCATTTCTCCGTTATTTTCGCAGTAAAGCGGTGGTAATTGATACCTAGGAGCGCCTTTATGCCAACGTACTACTTTATACATGTCAGTTAAGGTTCCGGTTTCCTCAATGATCGACTTCCAATAGTTTTTCTTTGCACACCTCACTTCAGCGCGAAGTTGAATTTTTTCAAATGTAGCTGGGCCTGTACGACGTGCTGTTCGGTATGCTCTAGATGCCCTTTGACATTTTTCATTCCACCATGCGGTTCCATGCTGAAGAGGATTGGTACGTGGGCAGGAACCTATTAGGGCATTATGTATTAACTCAGTTAGGTCCTTGGCCTCTTTCTCAATTTGTGCTCGGTTACTCATTTGTTCTATACTCGGTTTAGAGCCTAAGAGTTGACAAAAATAAATCATTATCCATTGCTTTGTAACGTAATTTTCCCGTTTTTCCTTTCTGATTTTCTCTACAAAGGGTTGAGACCAGTGTTTCATGATCAGATGTAGTGTGAAGATCGTGTCCTATTTCACAAGTGGCATTCTTGTCAATGCAGAGAGAGAGATCGAGGGTGCTTCCGCGGTTATGAGTAGAACTCTCTGTGGGATTAAGAAGGCGGAGTCCGTTTGTCTCGTACCATTCTATGAACTCTTCGCAGCTTGATTGGAGGCGAGAGACAGTAAGATCCCATAGGGGGTGGCGTAGATTAAAGTCCCCACCGACAAAGTAAGGTTTGTCTTTACAGTAGAGTAGCGTCTTAAGCCCTTCACCGGCTTCTTCCGATCCTGGGGGCGCGTTGTATATGTTCCAAATACTAACAGTCTGAGTTTTTGTAAGATTTACATTTATTTGAACCATATCACGAGACAAGTCTGCATTGATTTGATAAGCCTTAAAATTTGAACTTTTTCGGACATATGATATAGCTCTGGGTCGTGTATGCCATGTTGACAAAGGGGAATAAGTTTCGAATGATTTGTGAAACATTGATCTGCGTGCTGTTAAGTCTTGAAATATCCATGGTTCTTGTATCAGTAGGATATCCATATTGTTTTCATCTGCTAGTGCGAGCGCGATGTCTATATTGGAAAAGGGATAGCAAGCAGGATGCCATCTTACATGGCTACAGCCCTAAAACAGCCATGGTCAGAAATGCCGGCGGATCAACTACCTCGCAATGAGGCAATCTTCACACCCGCTCAGAATAGGGGCGCATACAATAAGCCACCAAATACTGCAACTACAAATACATTTATGTGGACATCAATTTCAAAAATGTATTCAGATGTGGACGATAAATATAGTGGCCATCCGAATGAGAGTTTTGATAGCAAATTCAGGACCTTCGAAACCTATTGTACCCGTGCCGGTGTTCCAAACGAAAAGAAGAATGAGGCATTTGATATAATGCTCAAGGGATCTGCTTTAGAATACTATCGTACCCTTTGCAATAACAGCTCATCAATTCCGGACCTAGAATTCCAGAAGAAAAGTATTGTTGATGCTTTCCAAGGAAAAGAACACAAACTTGCTTCCCTTGCTCAGTGGAACGAATTGACTTTGCAACGAATTAATGACAAGCGTGACGACAAAGATGTKGAAGCAGCTCTAAATAGTTTAATTATCACTCTTCGTAAGATGCAACCGACTCTTCATGAGGATCTGCAAACCGAAACTTTTCTTTTCAGCAAATTACTTACAGCTTGTCGAAACCACCCCGCAACTGTGATAGCTTGCTCACAACATCACGAATCTCTCACTTCTCTCATCGCAAACCTACAAGCCAGTGTGGCGACTTGGAAAGCCAAGCAACCGCGAGATCCACAATACTTTTACCGAGAAACATCCCATGAATACTCAAATCAACGTTTTTTCACCGACCGTACATACCACATTGGAAATAATCGTAATCGAGGTCAGACAAATAATGATAGATATTCAACTGGGAGCCGTCAAGGAGGACAATACAGCAAATTTCGACCAAAAACTTGTTTTGTCTGTAGAAAAACAAACTGTTGGTCGTCAAGGCATTCAGACAATGAAAGACAAGAGGCTCGACAACGATTTATAAATGGCGCCAGGCGAAAATATACCCCCAATCAGAATGTCACCGAAGATGATGTAGAAAAAAGGTTAGATCAATACATCATGGAAACTGAGGGTGTCGACCAGGAAGATTCGGATGTAGAAGACTTTGTTAAATTCCTAAGTACCAATGATAACTACAATGACGATGATCATTCCGATTCACATGAATTTCTTCACACTGAATGCGGAGAATTCACTAAAATTCAAGCTAAGAACCTGACCCAAAAGCTCTCCGATATATCTGTCAAGCATRCTCTTACAAGTACTGTTGATAATGTCGACTTGGTGAATCTTGATGGTGTTTTTCTCATCCAAGATCGGTACGGCCCTTCCAGTACCTTTCACGGCATCCTTGTCGACAGTGGTGCCGCAGGATCTTCTACAGCCGGTTCTCAGCAATATCAAGCTTTTGTCAACGTATTTGGACTCACTGAGCTCAGTCCAACAAAACAAAAAGATGTCAAATTTGGTATTGGATCCACAACTTCTATTGGATCGATTTCTATAAGCACACCAATAGGTATTTGTATTTTTAATGTCGTCAACGCCAATACTCCTTTTCTACTTAGCTTAGACGACCTTGATAATAAAGGCATCTTTCTAAATAACTTGACCAACACGCTCGTAACAGATGGAGATAAGAATGGAATTCCTGTAGTACGAAAATTTGGTCACGCGTTTCTCCAATGGGGTCCAATCGTAGCTCCATTTTCATATTTAACAGAATCTGAGCTTAGAAATTTACACCGACGCTTTGGCCATCCATCTGCTCGAAGACTGAACGATATTTTAGATGGGGCTGGCTATAAAAACAATGATCATCGTGAATTACTAGAAAAAATCGTAAAGTTCTGTGAAAAATGCCAAAGATATGGTCCAACCCCAAAGCGTTTTAAATTCACTCTACGTGATATGGATATCTGTTTTAATCACTCGATTTATGTTGATATATTATATATAGATGAACAACCTGTCCTGCATGTCGTAGATGAGACAACTCGTTTTCAGGCAGCCCGTTTTCTACCTAATATGACCTCTACTTCCACCTGGGAAACCCTACGGGAATGTTGGATTGATGCATATCTTGGTCCGCCCGATATCATTAATCACGATGCCGGAACCAATTTTACTTCAACAGAATTCCGTCAATACACAAATTCTTTAAAAATTGAAGTAAAAGAAGTTCCAGCCGAAGCTGCATACTCAATGGGCATTGTAGAACGATACTATCTCCCACTCCGTAGAGCCTATCAAATAATTAAAGCAGATCTTGATCAAAATAATCGAAATAAGGCTGGTATCCTTCAGATGGCTATTAAAGCTATAAACGATACCGCTGGACCAAACGGAATCGTTCCCACATCGCTAGTCTTCGGAGCTTTCCCAAGGATTACTGGTACAGATTCACCTGCGGTTAATATTACTAAACGGGCTCAAGCAATTAATAAAGCCAGTGCCGAAGTTGCAAAACTTAGGGCACAACGTCAAGTTTCCGAGGCAATCCGTACACGTAACGATCCTTCAGTCGATATGATCCCAATCGGCAGTGATGTCTTGGTTTATAGAGTTCATCGGAACCAATGGAAAGGTCCATTTAAACTGCTTTCCACGGATAACGAGACCCATACTATACAACTACCCAGTGGACCAACAAAATTTCGGTCAACACAGATAAAATTGTTTACTCCTATTCAAGCTGAAAATAATTCAGACTCTACAACCAATGTTCCTAATGGTAATGATAATACAGCGGTGCAAGTTTCTCGTCCTCAAAGAATAAATAGACGTTTACCAGAGCGCTATCGTATCGACCAGACTAATGCTAATTTGACCGTTTTTCTATCTGATTTATCAGACTTCACATCTTTGCGTCAAAAAGAATTAGGTGGGTTAATATCCCGTGAAGTGTTTGAATTTGTCGATATTAAAGAAATGCCGGATAAAATTGTCTTTTTAGTAGTCGTTTTGTTGATGAAATTAAATGTCAGGGAACACCAAAAGCCTTTGAAAAATCACGTCTTGTCATTCAGGCATACAATGATACTGGAAAACACACTATTCTAACGCAATCCCCAACTGTACAAAGAGCCAGTCAACGTCTTTTAATATCAATAGCTGTTACTAGAAAGATGACAATATATAGTCGCGACATAAGCCAAGCATACACGCAGTCAAAATCTGGACTAGCTCGTAATATATTTGCTAGGCCACCTCTACAATTAAACATGCCTAAAAATATGTTCCTCAAATTAAAATTACCTCTTTACGGAGTCCCAGAAGCTGGCACTTACTGGTTCAAAACCTACCACAATCACCATACTATGAGGCTTAATCTCAATCAGTCTGCTAGTGACCCATGTCTTCTCTTTTCTAACGATGCAATTGTGACGCTCCAAACAGATGATACTCTTTTTGCATGTTTTGATTCATATAAACAAAAAGAAGAAGACGCAATACGTGATGCTGGCTTTATGGCAAAACCAGTTGGAGAACTTACTGTTAAGAAAGCACTTACATTTAATGGAGCACTCCTCACACTCTCCGATACAGGAACTATTACTATGACACAATCACGACAATGCCAAAAGATTTCTCCTGCAAAGACTATTTCACAATATATAGCTCAGCGAGCACGTGGAGCTTACATCTCCTCTGTGTGTCAGCCCCAAGCAACATTTGATTTGTCTAAAGCTGCGCAAATAATAAAACCATCCGTCGAAGATATCAATCTTCTTAATAAACGTTTACAGTGGCAGATTTCAAATCAAAACTTGGGTCTAAATTTTGTTAAGCTAGATCCTCAAACCCTCCGCTTAATTGTTTTCACTGACAGCAGCTTCGCTAACAATCCAGACCATAGCTCTCAAATCGGATTTGTGATTCTCCTGGCTGACGCCAAAGTAGGTGTAATCTCATTCAGCGGAGTAGCATTAAATGCAAGCGTATCACTCGTAGTGTTCTTGCATCGGAATTGTACGCAATGGCAAACGGATTCGATGCTGCTTGTGTTATCAAAAATACTTGTGATAATATTTTTAACCACCCAATACCATTAATTATCTGTATTGATAGTTTTTCACTTTATGAATGTCTTGTCAAACTTGGCACAACACGAGAAAAACGACTTATGATAGACATAAGCGCTATTCGCCAAGCTTATAAACGTCGCGAAATTGCTGAAATTATTTGGATTAAAGGAAGTACAAATCCTGCCGACTGTATGACAAAATCGAATGCGAATAAAGCTTTATAATATATTATTGCTACAAATTCCGTCAGGCTTGATAAAGAAGCTTGGGTAGAACATGAAATAACGGAGAGTAAATAAACTTATGATAAAAGAAAAGTTGCCAGTGTCGGTACTGAGAGACTTGGACAAGTGACTTAGTGCATTGACAAACATGTATAATAATCATTTACGTTCCAGATAAAATAGATAGAAATGAATAATATCTAGATTACAACTCACTCGTGTTTGTACCCATAGTGTCCGAGATGCCTTTCTAGGTGATGAAACAAAAGATACAGGTGGAATCTGGAGTGAGTTTATAATTTTCATCACAAATGAAATTGAATCGCTCCGCTGTTACTGAAGTGCGCAATTTATCGTAGGAAATTGAGATACTCTCATTTTCCGGCTGTAAAGAAAAGACATTTATATACATACATATAATACTTATTTAAAGTGCTGAAGAAAGCCAACTTACGAACTATCGCCCGCGGGGATATTTTGCCGGTTTCACTTAGTGTGATTGGAAACAGAGTTTGGCGAACGTCGCGCGCCAACAAAGCCGTAAGAAGAATTTACATTTTTTCTATGACTATCTACACAATGGGAAAGACTACTCTAAATACCAATCTACAATTGTGAGTGATCCCGTTACATCAGTCGGTCCTTCAATACCACCTGGAGTTATGTGTCTCCCAACATCTTGTGTAAATGCTTTTGTTTGTTTTTCTATTTTAAGGTCTAACTAAGTCTCACGTGATACACTCGTGGGACTCTATTCCTAACTAGGGACAAAGGACGCTAGGGCCGAAGCTCTAGGTCAATAGGCTTAAATAAGAAACTAGATACATAATACGAGGCATTGTCTGAAACTGCCAGCATTTACTGAGAGAAGAAGAATTTATTTATCTCAACGAGGGCATATGTCTACAAAGAAATTGGCTTTCCCGAGCCATTCGGACAGCGTTACAGCCCCTTCAGGGGTTCCAAGTAAGGTAGGGACAAGAGAACTTATTGGTCCTGGGGGACGACCACCTCGACGGCGTAATATTCTACAGAAGAAAAAATGCAGTTGTGACTTTTGTGATCCGCAATTACACCGAAGTACCGCATGGCGATGCTTAAAACGTATGTGATAATTAGCGAAGTCCACATGTCCGGTTCTGGCAGCGATTAACTGTCCTAAAAATTTCCTATTCATTAAAAGCTCTTTTGGGGGTAGTGGAGCTGATTTGATTTCGAGGTCGGTATACTTTTGATGGGCCTCAGTTTGCCACCATCTATTCCTTGACTCTCTAGCTTTTGTTTTTTGCCACTGTTTTAATGAAGAAAACGAGAGCTTCTGCGTTGAGCCATTGAAGGGCATGTCCGCACCTCTTTTTGCCTCGGAGTCTGCTAGTTCATTACCAAAATTTCCAGCATGACTAGGCACCCAGCATATTCTAATCTCGCCTTCTAGTATATGCGGAAGTCTATCCCTAGCTTTCCATAGTTTTATAGTTTCCAAAGCCTCAAAATGTATTGATTGGAAGGATAGGACAGGGGTTTTGGAGAGAAGTTTGTTCGCTACATTACGGTTATCTGTAAACACTCACATGTCTTTTGAAAAGCGAGTATATGGAAGTGCAATGGCAGCTTTTATCCCTTGAAGTGCTGCTTGGACTTCAGCGTCCTCAACTTCACACGATTTTCCTAATGGGGATGCGCCTGACGCAACTAAACATCCGTACTGAAGTATCGCAAACCTGCTCCTAGGTTTCCATTGGGTAGTTTTGACCCATCGCTGTATACCTGAATATCGTTCTTCGGGAGAGTATTAAGGAACTCTTGGAAAATGTTAGTTCTTGGTTCGTCCGATGATGAAGCGGTGTCGGGAGAAATGATGGGGTTATTTCTTGTTTCTACTATCTCCCAGGGAGGGTGAAAAATAGGATTCGATTTTTCCGACGGTGGTATAGAGATTGCAGTGCGGGCAAATCGGGATAATGTCAGATTTAAGCATAGTTTGTCTACACACTGATATAATGGGTGCTGATCGTCAAGACGGCGGATACGAACTGCGGCTCTTCTTCCTATATTGTCTAGAGCTATCTCTGCTGGGCCCAGTCCTGCTTCTCTAAGTAGGACTTGAGTAGGAGTTGTTCGGTACACTGGAAGAATTGCCCTGGCTGCATTCGTACAGACTTTATTCAAAGCTGCAATAAGTGTGCCGACTCTGTTACATATCATTTTAGAGTTTTTGATTCTTGTCTTTCCCGGCCACTAAGTCTCCGCCGCAAAATATGCAATGGGTCATAACACATGATAATACAGCATCTCTAATAAGTCATGAAGGAACCCCTCTTGTTGTGTTCCCAAGATAACGAAGAGCATGTGTAACGTTTATGGCTTTTGAAGCTTGGATTAGGGCGTGGCTTTTGAAGGTAAGTTTTCTRTCAAAATGTACTCCCAACCACTTTAGGAATGGTCGCTCGTAATTTTCAGAAATCACAAAATCATTTGTGACTATTTGTGGGCTATTGCCTTTATCTTTTTGTTTACGAGAAAAAATGCATCAGTTCGGATTTGCAAGGATCGAAGGTTATGCCCTCTTCGCGGCCCCAAGCTAGTGCTYTGTCAATGACTAATTTAATTTTGGATGAATTTTCTTCGAGCCAGGGGGAGGTCTCAAAGATTGCTACGTCATCCGCGTATCCAAATGATTTATTGAGGCCTTTAAGTCGAAAAAGAGGAGATATATAATGCATCAATAGAATCGGAGACACTGGAGATCCCTGTGGCAGGCCGCAATTGATTGATATGGGAGCTCCTGTTTCCCCATCTAATCGAAATGAAACGCTACGCTCTGTCGCAAATGATCCAATCCATTGGCATAGTTGTGATGGCCACCCTTGTTCTCTTAATCTATGTACGAGCCGTCCTGGGAGGACTGCGTCAAATGCTCCTTTGATATCAAGAGTCGCGACTGTTGCAGTGTGACCTCTAGTCAAAGAAGATTCTATATCATGGGCGAGGCATGTGGTTAGGTCTACTGACGATCGGAGGGGAAGGGCACCAAATTGCTGGTGAGCAAGGATTTTATATTTGATAGAAATCCATGCCATACGTCGCGCGATGATTCTTTCCAGGCCTTTGCCGAGGACTGAGAGTAAGGCTATGGGTCTGTAAGATCTGGGAGTTGTCATATCTGTTTTATTAGGTTTTCCGATGATTGTTACTACAGCTGTACGGAAACATTGAGGGTGGTACCCAGTGTCAACGCACGTCTGAAAAAGGTCCAGAATTAAGTGAGACATATGACCCCATGCAAGGCGTAGCAAGGCACTAGTTAGTCCGTCTTTTCCCGGTGTAGAGTTTTTAGCTTTCAAAATAGTTTTAGAAACTTCTGATTCTGTTAGTTTAGGGAAAGGGAGGGACTGCCTTGGAACACTAGGCGTCTCTAATGAAATGTCTGCTACTTCGGACTGATTATATAGGAGATTTCTTGCAAGAACTTCTCTTTTGTCTTCAAAAGTTTGTACCGGTGGATCATCTGGAGCGAGAGGGTTCCGGAGAGAAGGAGTGCGGAAGGTGCCTCTTGATTTCTGCCACTTTATTATGTCAAAGATATCTTTTGCCTTGCTAACTTCGTCTATTTTTATTCTGATAAAAGGTGCGTTTTACGATTCTGATCACTCTTCGAAGCTCTTTCCTATCATCATGCGAAACTTCTCTGGTACGGAGTATCTCGCGGTACCTTTGCCGTGCATCTCTGCAACTCTGATCCCACCAGGGTTTTCCGATAATACGGGGTAAAGATTTCTTTGCTGATCCAGCGAATGAGGATTGTAATATATCAATTAGATCTTCCGCCCTCTTATTTATATTTAAACGGGATTTTTCTTCTAGTGGAGTCATGCAAAATATTTTTTGGCTCAACAGAGATTCAAAAGTTTCTTCGTTAATTGATCCAAAGCGTAGCTTGGGTTCGATATACCTTGCTGGGGAGTCAAATGGAACGGATATTACTAATGGAAAGTGATCAGAGGTAACATCAAGATCTCGTTGAACAAATGCTATGCTACCTTTTGCCATTAAGGAGTGAGACGCAAAACATAAGTCAAGGACATTTCTGCGATTATGGTTAGGAATATCCACTTCTGAAATTAGACAAAATCTTTGTGTCTCAAGCCATGGAATAAGGGATACTGCCTGTGGGTGGGCGTTCCTAAATAAGACGGTTGCCAGTTACTATGGTGAAGGTTAAAGTCACCAGCAAGAATGCAATTCTTAAATGAGAAATTGCTAGGCAAGGAAAATAAAAGATTTAACGCAGCACCTGGATTGATAGCTCCATGGGGGGCATTGTATATATTAATAATTGTAAGGAAGTGATTGTTGGAGGATTTTAACTTTAGGAATAAAACATCACTAGTGCTTTGATTCGAGAGTGGCTCAGGGCGATCCTGTTCAAAATTAAGTCCCGTAATACTCCTTATGTATGTTATTACACGGGGTCGGCACGACCAGTCATCATTAGGGGTGAAGCTTTCGAAAGCGGAGTGCGTGCATGTTATTCTACGGCTTAGATCCCTATGGATGTAAGGTTCTTGAACCATCAAGATGTCTATACTTGCAGAGAAGGCAGTTTCTAATGAAAGTATATGAGCTGTAGAGCTGCGGCCGACGTTGACAGAGAGTATTCTAATAAATTTGTTTGTGTAAGTCATGCGTTTCCCATTCTGTTATCTTCACGGTGCTGTCTAGCGTTATCCGCTAAAGCCACAAAACTGTTTTGAGACGGAAAAGTTGTGGCGAAGGGGTCAGTGTTGTGAGTCTGAGTTCCCAAAGGAGTTTGTGTATCTAAGGTGGAGTTTTTATTGTGGCTGTTTTGAATGCCCAGAGTCCCACAGTGTGCCGCTGAGAGTCGTAGTCTGGCAGCAGATGCTGCCTTTCGGATTTGTGTTATTTGTACCTTTGTCGGTAATTTGTTATCTTTCCTAGGCCGGATAAGACATTCAAGGGAGTCGGCTGGGTGTAAGCCGTGGCAGTTAGCACATTTTGGCGGACATTCATGAGTTACGGCAGGGTTGCAAGTTGTGTGGTTTGCCTCAACATGTTGTGTAGAGCCACAGATTCTGCAACGGGGAGCTCTGGAACAAGCCCGTTGGTTATGCCATCCGTAGCAGGTTCCGCATTGAGGAGTTTTGATTCTTTTGGGTAGCAGTTTCACAGAGACACGGACGCCAAACAGTGGAAGACTTTTAGAGAGATTAGAGCCTTGGGGATAAAATACGATCCAGTTCTTTTTGTTGTGAATACTGATTA
>CACM01003579.1:0-17918 GCA_000208805.1 Erysiphe pisi
GTTCTAAAATTAATGTTTATGGCTTCCTTGAGAAAATAGCAGATCTCAATCAATTCAACTTATTATGGTTAACTCAAATATATGGTATTGAGAGGAACATTATGAAAAATGTAATATTCGAAATCTAAGAAGTAAATTTTTTTAATTAATATAATATTAGTAGCACGACAGGATGAGATGCTGCAAAGAATTTTCAATTTTCAATTTTATTTATTGAAAAGTTATGCTTCTCTTAAACTCATTTTTCTTTGTCTGGGAAGAGTCTAAACGTGCTAGATTAAGTTTTGTGCTAGATCACACACTCTCTCCAACGTAATAATCTCTATTATACGTTGAAAAGAGATATTTTTGCCCTGATTTGTATCATACTCAAACAAGTGAAATTACTACAATAATTTATTGTGAAAGCGAAACGGAATATGTTTTTTTTTATTTTAAAACGTCTAGAAATACAGGGCTTTCGATCTACCTGATCCTAGCTAGTTAGGATGAAAACGTCAAGTCTTTTAGTAAATATTTTTAGGAAATGAAGTAATTCGATGTCTTCAGTTAATAAATTCTCACTGATGAGAATGATGTCATTGTGTTAGTAATAATTGACATATCCGGCGAAAGCGGAGTGTGTGGCCATTGATTGGCTGATGCTTGATCGAGATTCTCAGGTATAATACACGGTCTCCCTCGAATTACGTCTCGCTTATTCTCAGGCAAAGCGAGTTGTCCGACAAAAGACAAAAGCAAGATATCCGATCGGCAGAAGTCACTTTACGCTAAAATATGTAAGCAAAGGTACCTCCCAACACTTCAATAATAGATATATTTAAATCATATACCACATCCCAAAGAAATGTGCACTGAGACAAATTGAATCAAACTGAACTACAATCAGTACTCTCTCCCTCGCTCTCTTTACTAATTGCCCAACCTGTTGTACAAGTTGTTCAAGTGACACTGTGTTTCTATCGTGGAAGCTACGATTAAGAAAGATGTTTACCCCATCTTCCTCCTCTTGCGGCAGCGATATATCTTATCTCTCTATCTGACTTTGTCTTATTTATGGCGGTTTTATGCAATTATTCGTCGTAAAAGGCAAAAATGGTCAGATTACAAATTTTGAGGATAACTTTGATTAAGATTATTTTATTTTAGGAAGAACCTTCTCACTTCAGCTAAATTTTACCACGAGTTATAATTAAACTATTGAGCAATAAATAAAAGCCAATTCGTATTATGGTCGCTTAGTAGCATATATCTAAAACATGACTGTTACGGTTTACTTGAATATAAAACGTATTGCTAAATTATACAAACTCACACCTTTTGAAAAAATTACATCACCACTTGCACCCGAGTACAATATGAGTCCGGATAGTGGCAAAAAACTGAGTGCAAGTCAGATTCAAATTTCCAACACAAAGTAGGCTCAGCAATCTATGCTTCAATTTGTACTAAGCCAGATATAGCATTAGCAGTATCACTCTGTGCTGATTATTTGGTAAACCTAGCAATACGACATATTAATGCAATTATACACATACTACAGTATTTAGTTGACACTAGTCACTATGGGATTTTATATGATCGCTCTTTGGTTAGGGATAAACATCCACATTGCGACATTTTATTCATGGCTTCTGATGCGTCTTTCGGAAATAATGAAGGTCGAAAGTCCTCTCAAGGTTTAATAGCATTTTTTTATGGAGGACCAATTGTTTGGCATGCAAATAAACCTAGGTCAGTAACCACTTCAGCCACATAAGCAGAATTGGTCGCGCTATCGGCAGCAGCTCGAGAGCTCTTGGCATTAGAAAGGTTTTTAACCTACCTTACAAAGGATCAAGAATTGAGTATGACTCTTTTATATGATAATATGCAGACAGTAAAACTGCTGAATCAGAAAACACCATTACTAACCACAAAACCATGACATATTGATATTCATCAGCATTGGCTGAGGGAATAACTTGAACATTTTGATTACAATAACCTTAAATTGATTTAGGTACCAACGTCTCAGATGCCAGCTGATGGTTTAACAAAGCGGTTGCACATTTTGATGCATAAAGAATTTGTTCGAATGATTGGCTTGGATAATACCTCATAGGGTGCATAGTAAATAGTTTGGCAGTTAGGCCTGAAAGGGTGTGTTTCATGTGGAGAACCTCTACATGTTTGTTTCGCAATATTGTTTGATTCATCTAGGCTACTACCATCATCTATTTTCACCCAAATTAGGTTTGTCTTGGGCATATATGTTTAATATTCAAGTAAACCGTAACAGTCATGTTTTAGATATATGCTACTAAGCGACCATAACACAAATTGGCTTTTATTTATTGCTCAATAGTTTAATTATAACTCGTGGTAAAATTTAGCTGAAGTGAGAAGGTTCTTCCTAAAATAAAATAATCTTAATCAAAGTTATCCTCAAAATTTGTAATCTGACCATTTTTGCCTTTTACGACGAATACTTGTATAAAACCGCCATACACAAGACAAAGTCAAATAGTCTCTGCTTCTCTGAGAGCTTGAAGAACTTGTGGGTAACATTGAGGGTTTGACAGTACTCGCTCTGCAGGAGTTGGCATCTTATCGGGTTTGCGAAAGGGTACAAGATCAAGGAGGTCGATAAATATTCCAGCTACCAGTTGATCTCTGATTTTAAGCCAGCATAGTTTGTTGTCTTTCCTAGCCTGAATAGCTTTTTGTTTGAGCTACTTGTTATAACTATTTACAGCTCGATTCAGAGCTTTCTCGGTCTTCGTCTTCTTAGCAATAGCAAGCTCTCCATCACCTACAGCCATCTGCTCTCGAAGTGAATATTACGAAATAGTTCATGATAGCAAACATCAAGTGGGGTTACGAAATTTATTTATATTTCTCATAAGAAGATTTGAGTCAATCTGTAGACAAATATATATACAAGATACACATAGTAAGACAGTCATATCTCAGGACCATGACAGTGAAGAAACTGTATCTCCTGGGCCACCTCTGTTAACATGCTTCCGCCAAGTACGCTTGAGCTTGACGCCTGCAAGGATTTTCTCCTAAGAGCAGAATGTTGAAGTGTCATCAGAGCAGCTTTATTGATTGAATAGAACTCCAAATTTCTTTGTAGCGTCTTTATACCTATACACTGTAGGTAAGCTCCATTAGTAGGGGTCCTTTCCAGATGATAGTTACTTGGTCTCTTTTCCAGCAATTCTAAGTTCTTCTACTAGCGTAGGTGGGAGTATTAGCAGATCCGCTGTTAGATCTTGATCCGATGGCTTTTTCTTTCGAATGTACTGACGCATCTTCTTAATTGCTTGCTTTGCAGAGAGAGGCCAGCACCCAGAATCCTCAAAGGCGTATATAGTTGTGTCTGCCTTCATAGCATGCTTGCATCTTGGTACAATATCTCGGAAGGAGGACCTGACTGTGCATTCAAAGTCGAGATTGTGATGAGTGCGCTAAATTGCAGCGTTGTGCCACTGCTTCCATGGTCTAAATATTCTGACATTGAGAGGTTGTAGAACGTGTGTAAGATGCGAAGGAAAATAGAACAGCTTCATATTATGCTCCACAATCTTGAGCTCGAAAGGAAGGTAGTGATACAACTAATGTCTGTTTATCAAGGGTAACTTCCATGTTTGATCTGGTCCACCCTTTGTATGTAGAATATAGTGATCCAAGTACTCCATGACAGTCGAATTTTTCGTATAACCAGTCTCTGAGCAGGTGATATACTTGTTTCCATATATCTCGTCGACAACCTAATTGTCTATGATATGCTTTCCAGGCACAATCATAAACGTGACAGAGGCTCCCTGCCATCAACATACACAGTCTCGATAACTGTTACAGACTTACGGGTTTCTAGATTTTCTGGGTACAGTTCTAAAAATCTGTTGGCATAATAGCATGCTCACTGGTCGGGCAGCTGACTCGCGCTCCATTCTCGTCCATATTCTTCAAATTCTTGCGCTTGATCAGTAGCTCTCTAATCTTAGTGTGAAGCTCTTGAATCTAGTACTGTTCGTCACTTCCCTGTGCGAGTCGAGGCGTGAATGCTTAATAGGTTTCGTCTTGATAGCATGGAATTCTTTGTGCCTTTTGAGCCATTCATTAAACCATGATCTTATCGGTATCTTCTTTCCTTTAGCTAGCTTTAAGAAGCAGATAGCAGCATACACTATACTTCGCGTCGCACCTAGACCAAGAGACCACTATTCGTAGCAGTATTGTCGCATTACCTCTTCTTCGTCTTCGTCTTCATCGAATATTATATTGTGGGCTCCCCAGCTTACGTGAATAGAGCTATTGCGACGTTTCCGGTGCCATATAGTCTTCTGCAGATGGTCCCCCTTTACATGCCATATTCGCGCTGGAATAGCAACTGAAGCTCCAATTTTCTGTCCTTTTTAAAACTACCAGATTCGTACAGTGTTAGGATCAGGCCTTGTTGTACTCTTCTTTGAACAAATGATGTCGTTACTAAGGGCTGTCTCAGGTGAAAGACATCTTGCGCTACCAACAATAATAGCTGCAGCTGCTCAACGTAACTGTAACCCTAAGGATCAGTGCCACGTCCACCACACTCTCAATCATACGAACGAAGAATGTCGCGCTCAAAATCCAGAACTCTGCGTCAAGGAAAACAAGAAAGGAAAAGCGAGTGGTCAAAAAGGGCGCATCAATGCTGCGATCCCTTTCGAAGAATCAGACAGTGACGACTTCAGTGTAGCAATGTCAATGACAGCATTCCCGTCAACGCTCAAAGATGCTTCTAGTATCTCTAGTCTCAAAATCTCAAAAGACACACTTATCTGGGACTCAGGCGCCTCTAATCACTTCATTAATGATTGTCAGGCATTTACGAAACTGGTCAAACTTGCAAACCCTTTCAGCTTTGATCAGACGAAAACAAATCAAGTCTTTGTTATGCAGGCACTGCGCTTTTAAAAGTTGGTAACTTAATGCTCACGCTCTCTGAGGCGCGCTATATTCGCCAAATTCATCGATGAATCTTAAATCCGCTGGCCGCGCGCGTCGTCTTACTGGAATTACTGAAGATCGTGAAAAGGGTATGTTGGTAAAATTAGTTAATGGCAAACAAATTCCAGTTGCTCAACTAGTATCAATCAATGATATATCCATCATTCTTCCACTCACAGACAATGCCCAATTCAACAGCCTACATCTAAATATAGTAGCCCTTGTCATCGCAAAACCTGCTATGGCTAAGTTGAAGAAGTTTTCCAGTACAGATAGATGGCATCAGCGAATCTGACCTGTTGGTCCATCAAAATTGTCCAAAACAAAGAATTTTGCAAAAGAATTAAGCGGGATAGACACCAGTGAGTTAACACACTGTGAGGCCTGTCACCTTAGCAAGGCACAGCACACTGTGTCTCGTGAAAAACTACCTATACCTTTCGAGCCACTAGACGAAGTATTTATCGACGTGGTTGGGCTTTTACAGCCAAATCTCCTTGGCCATCGGTATGCAGTCATTATTACTGACGCTATAACTCGTATGAGGTGGTGGTTTGTAGCAAAGACAAAAGATACAATACCAGGCAAACTCATTGATTTGGTAAACTCCATGAAAAATCAGTATGGGCATACGCTCCGCGTATGTTTCTCAGATGGTGGCTCTGAAATTCAGCAAAACTCGAAATGGCAGGAATTGGCTCGAGAAGAAGGAATTCGCCAGGATATATCGGCCCCATATACGCCTGAGCAAAATGGTTTAGCAGTGGCAGCAAATTAAGCTGTCATTACACGAGCTCGTTGTCTTCTCATTGATGCTGGCATGCCAGTGGTCTTCTGGTTTCGGGCAGTTACACATTCTGTATTCCTTACATATCATCTCTACAATCTCTCTACAAACAAAGTTCCAGTCCTTCATTTCTATCAATCACTCAAGATTGCTCACCATAAAACTTTAGACTTTACATGTCTCCCTCGCTTTGGTTGTAAAGCTTATCGCACATTAAACAAGCCTGAAAAGGGTGGAAAATTTGATCCACGCGCTCAAATTGAATGGTTTATTAGATTTCAACACAATACCATCAAAAACGCTCTCATTTTTTCATCACATAAGACACCACTACATCGCTGGTCCTGGAAAGTTTTTTGCACTCCTCATGCGTCTTTCTACGAAAATTGCATGTAAGGGCCAACTATAGCAGAGCTTAATCGGCTCACGCCCCAACAATATCATTTGGGAGGGGAACTAGGCTTTGGCCATCCAGCAGCAACTGAAAACGACTTAATACCGAACTCTCCTACCACTCTTCCATCAACATCTCTCCATATGCCTTCCGAAGCCATGACTAATAATTCGAATATAACGCATGACCCATCATCCTCATCTTTGCGCGAGGAGGAAATATTTACTCAGAAATCGCAGCCGCAGTAGTACTCAAGTGATCAATGGGGATCCAATGAGGAACATTTACATGATCAAGAGCAGTCAGCTGCTAACTCATCTGATCGCGAGGAAAATGAAATTATCTATGACACACTTATGCAGCCATTTGAACCTCCGATTTACGCAGGCCAGAAAAGAACTCATTCTCCACTCTCATCACCACCACATACCTCACATAATCTCCCTGGGCTAGAACCTCAAAAATAGCTTACAAATTTACCAAGAAGAGCCAGAAAATATCTATGATACTCCAATGCTTCCTTTTGAGCCCCCTACTTATGTAGGAAACAAACGAGCCCACTCACCCAGCTCTAAATCATCCCCTCTCCCTCTAACCACGATTTCTCACTGTGGATGTACTATCCAGCATCAAGACTATAAACGATTGAATACTGGAAAAGCTGTGATTACGTTTGAAAAATATAAAGATCCTAAATCGTGGAATGAGGCGATGACCAGTGCAAATGCAAGCGATTGGAAACTCCCAGCTGAAGCTGAAATTGCATCACTTATCTCTACTGGCACAGCAATCATAATTTACCAAAAGGGAGTGTCTTACAATAGGGCAATTTTAACTGGAAAATGGGTATTCAAACGAAAAACTCTCGCAGATGGCACCATTGAAAAATTTAAGGCTAGATGGACTGCACGCGAATATACGCAAGAAAAGGGGCTTGACTACTTTGAAACATTCGCTCCTACTCCTCGTGCCGAAACAATAAGGCTTTTACTAGCATTTGGTCATTATTTAAATTGGTATCGAGTACAAGGCGATGTTCCAACAGTATTCTTAAATCCTAATCTAGATGTTGTGCTATATATTCAGATGCCTCAAGGATTCGAACAGAACGGTAAAGTGGTCAAGCCAGAAAAGGGCTTATACGGACTTAAGCAAGCCGCAGCTCTGTGGCATGATAACGCTAAGTCAGAGTTACAAAGAAATGGCCTGACACTAACTGAATCTGATATCTGCCTGTTTTCTAATGCTAAGAAAGACTTGTTTGTTATACTTCACGTAGATGACTTTCAAATCCTAGGGCCTTATAGAGATAAGATCAAAAGACTCGCAAAAGATCTTCAGCTAAAGTTCAAGCTCATGATTGTCAAGACTGATAAGTTCCTAGGCATTAATCTGAGACACGATGGGGATAACCTGAAGCTGTCTCAAGGACGTTACGCGCGTGAGCCTCTTTCTAGACATGAACTGACTAATTGTAAGCCAGCTGTAACTCCTTTGGAATATCGAATGGAAAAATTAGACGAACCAGAGTCTCCTAAGCGCACAGCAAAATTTAATCAAATTGTAATTGGTCTTCAGTATCTTGCTAACCAAAAACGTCCAGATATTACGTTTGCCACAAATCATCTGGCACGCTTCCTAAGCAACCCCTCCGAAGAACATCTTACTGCGGCAAGGCGAGTTCTTAGATACATTAGTAAAGAACCAGATGCTGGCCTAAAATTTGCCAAAAATGATAATCCTGTCTTAGAAGCATACTCAGATTCTGACTTTGCCGGCGACCTATCAACAGCTCGTTCTACCTCGGGCTCACTCATAAAGCTCGGTGCTATTTGGTGGAGATCACATCTTCAATGAGACGTCGTTTTGTCTAACACTGAAGCTGAGTACCTCGCACTTACTGAGACATGCCGGCAGGTTATCTGAACTCAAAACATTCTCGAAGAACTAGGATTGTGTAAACTAATAGCTGGTTCAAAATGTACTAATATTCTAGTCGATAATCAATCGACCATTGCAATTGTAAAAAATCATGACAACCACAAGCGCTCGCGGCATGTGAATACACGTAATCAATACTGTCGTCAACTGTTAAATCGGGGTCTAATCGGTGTGCAATACATTCAAACAAAGGAACAACAGGCTGATATCCTAACCAAGCTGAATTCGACTGTTAAAATTTTGTGACCGTTATCCCCTTCTATCCAATGTATACATTGAGGGGTAATGTTGTTTATATATTTCACGTGCACAATCTTACTCAGCGTCTTGGCACATTATTTCCTTCGTTATAGATTTACCTTAGCTAGTATTAGAGTAGAACCCAAGTATCTTGGTATATCTTAGTATTCCGCTGTAACATAATCTTTTAATACAGAGGGGGGTTTAGGGAGTTTGTGCCTAGTATTCATACTCTAGAATAATAGTATTGGCCAATTGCTTCGATGATGGCCGGTAGTGGCTATTTTTTGTTAAGGTCTACAGTACTAAAAGAAAGTCTCGAGGGGACAACACTGCTTTTCCTGAGAATTAGCGAAGCACAATTCGAAGAAGACCATGTATAATATTACTAAAAAAAGACTTTGAGGATTTTAACCAGTCAATGGACTTGTTGGCGCCTTTAGAGGTGCTAAAGAAAAATTGGGCAGCATCTCTTATATTTCTGGGGATTCTGCATCCTAGGGCGTGTTTTGGAGATCTTAGTGCTCCGCAACTGCAGTTAAGCAAAGCGTCCTGATGATGGAACCGTTCATGGTAAGTGGCAAAATAGATTTCTTGCAAGAACTTCTCTTTTGTCTTCAAGAGTTTGTGCTGGTGGTTCATCGGGAGCGAGAGGGTTCCGGACAGGAGTGCGGAAGGTACCTCTTGATTTCTGCCACTTTATTATGTCAAAGATATCTTTTTCTTTGCTGACTTCGTCTATTTTTTCTAATAAAAGGGAAATTTTGCGATTCTAATCACTCTTCGAAACTCTTCTTGTCATCATGGGAAAATTCTCTGGTACGAAGTATTTCGCGGTACCTTTGCCGTGCTACTCTGCAATACCGGTCCCACTAGAGTTTCCCAATAGTGTGGACTAAAGATTTCTTTGCTGATCCAGCGAATGAGGGTTGCAATACGCCAATTAGTTCTTCAGCTCCCCGGTTTACATTTAAAGGGGATTTTTCTTCCAGTGGGGTCATGCCGGAAACTTTTAAGCTCAAAAGAGATTCTTTTCTTAACCCAAAAGATACGTTCTAACAGGTTCCTAATTCTGTCACATTGATTTTGATATTTGTGTTCAAGACTTTAGCAACAGATTATCAATTTATAATTGATATTCTTAACGGAGATAACAAAAATATCTGTCCTGGAACTTCAATTCGTCTCTTTCAATCTCTTTTTCGTCGAACTCCTCGTACTATCGATTTACTTCAAACAGCTTCCCAGTGATAAAGCTGTCATGAGCTCAAGAAAACACGTCAGAATTGAATACTATATAGTCTTTCACAGTGTCACAAATTGAGCCCGATTCACTTGATATGGCTAGTGACGAGATAATCTGGCTCCATGATGTTAAAGAATTTGAATGTGGAGATGGGGCCAACTGGCTTAAGAAATCTCAAGCTCAACCACGAGCTAAAAGTTCAAAAGAAAGCGTTGACTCTAGAAAATTAAGATATATTGTGTTGATCTCCAATAGTGCAGGCGATACGTTCAAGTGGATTCAGCAAAGAGCTCTGGTTTGAAGGGTGCTTGAAGACACGTCGAAAGCCATAAATGCCGACTTTTTTCGGCTTGAAGATGCTTTCAAATCACGATTCCCCAACACAACCGTTGTGAGAGAAGTTGATATCAATTAGAGACTAGTAACGTTTAAATAATAATCCGAAGAATCTCTATATATTTATTTGTTCATAGCTACTGTTATTGCCCTTGATATTTCTTAAACTCGGAAATCTTAACATGTTAACTAATGCCTAGACTAAATGTATAAATGGATCTGGACAAGGATTAATTGATGCTAGTAAGGTAATCTGGACGCTAAAATTACATTAGCGCCTTTTAGGGGTTGAGGAGTATTAGGTAATCTAATGATGGGTCAACTTTTCTATATGAACTAGGGGTTAAGAAACTGGTTTCTGGTGTTGAGCTTAGCGCTCTTGAAGTTGAAATCTTAAATAATTTTAGATCTAAATCTATCCCTGGCTTCTCAAGTGCAGAGCTTCTGTCGGAAGCTATAAATTACCAAACACTCCTCGCTAAATCTATAGCTATATGGACCATTAAACACAATAATTTTGTTAATGTTGAGAAACCCTTTAAGAAAAAACAAATAGTCATCACATATTCTTAAGAAAACATTGATGAGAGTAAACTGAAAAAATTGGTTAGAATAACAAACTTTGGAGTTGGAAAGAATGGAGAACAAGCTTACCGCCAAGCAACTAAGTTTGAGCGAAGAGATGACATAATCATCCAGAGCTTGAAGACAGAAAGTGAAACGTCAACAAAGACGAGAAGAGTGACATGGTTGAAAGCCTTGAACAGAAGATCACAAATGTCTTGACCTCGACAAGCTCTGTAACCCAATTCGAACTACCATTAGATCGCCATTGTGACTACTGCCATAGCCGAGCAGAATCTTCCCGCATCTTTAATAATTTCACCCAAAGATATGAGTCTTCCATTACCCAATTTGTTTTCTGTATCAGATACTAAACAAGGACATGAAGCCTACTTTCTACTATTTTTTCCATCAGTCGCTCTAGTTAGACAAAGTTGCTTACAAACGTGAGTTTGAAGGATATAAACAAATGATGATGAATATAGTGATAATTGTTGGCTTGAAATACATCCATCCGCATTAGTGTAGGGGTTAACATACTCCGCTTTCATGTTTATTTGTTCCGGAGAGCCCCGGGTTCGATTCCCGGATGCGGAATGTCCTTATATGGTAAAATTTTATCAAAGATTTATCCTCGATGGTATAATATTTTTAGTCCTCGAGATAATAAGATAATTATATTTCCTGTACTACTTCAGCACAATTCAAACCCAAATAGAATTTAATTGGACCACGATAGGGAGGGCCAGAGTTGTAATTCAGCTTCTATACAATTAATTGTACAGACTTGAAGTAGAAATTCAACTTACAACATAGTAATTAGAGTAGTCAGTATAAAACTCACCAAAAATACTAATGTTCACTTCTATCAACTTTGGAGCCCAGCATGCATGCTTAAAAGCAGGAGTATTATTTGGATCCGAATTTTGAAGGAAAATGAAATATATGCATCAAATTTATATATTTTACGAGATTTCTCCAGCAAGAGAAGAGCGTCTTGAAAGCAGTGAGGTAATAAACAGAAAGATATGATTTTTAAATTTATATCAATTGGTTTAATGGAATTCAGAAGCCATTTCCCAATTTTTTTTCTGCCAAAGAGATTGATTTTAAGATACAAATATGAATGCGACAGTTTTCCAAGTGTAACGCGTAATCATTTCCTATCACGTGATAACCACGTAATTGTTCATATAAAAAAATGTAAATAAACAAGTAAATAAAACTCCATGCTTCTCGCACCACACCAAGTTTTCAATTTTTTATTTTGAAACATAGATGGTGATTTTACGATGGAAGTCTGAATGAGTAGTCATTTTGAACATTTTCGTATGGTTTTATGGTTTATGCTGATTAATCCGACTTATACCAATATTAACAAGACTATGCTGTTAAAGGCATCTCTAAACAGTCGCCTTCGCAGGGCCTTAGTGAGTGTCAAGCTTCCCCCTGCCATTCAGTATACCGAGTGGCTAAATGAAGTCAAAGAAGTAGCTGCAGAATTGGAGGGGTTAAGCGATTACCGACCGTCGGGGGGCAACCTAAACAAAGACTAAGTTGGGTGCTCTAAACAAAGTTCAAAATTCAACTCACCCTCCCTAAGTTAAATTGTTAGACTCTACGAAAAATCCAAATCAAAATTTTAGTTACAACCTTTAAGCACTTCAATCGAATTTTCACAGCTGCATAGAATTGTCTCATAAATGCTACCACTGAGAACAATGATTGTCACGAGCTTGCCTTTTACATATATTTATGTATCTTTTATAACTTTCCGTGAGGTTTAGCCCGTGGGATATTTCTTTAAAACCCTTGGAAGATTGGTGCATGAATTTTCAAGTATCAGATAATGACTTCTCTAGTATAACTACTCGATCCTCCTCATCATCTTCTTCCTACAAAAGCATCGTAGAAGTGCCACCCTCTAAATCCCATAATTTCTTAATGACAGAAAGGCGTGTGTCAAATTCTGACATCGACATGGCAGACTCGGTAGACTCATTTGACAGCCTCTCCCTAAACGTGAAAAGAAAACGGATGGCAATAGTAAATGAGTAAAGCAGAGTCGAGACTAATAACACATTAGACAAGAGAATTAAAGACACACCTATAGTGCCCACGACTAGTCAGCTTTACCTAAATGAAACAATTAAGGAGATTTTGGGTTTAATATTTGTAGGTTAGAAGCAAGGATCAAAAGAGAATGGGCGTCGTCTGTAGATCCCTGCTCAATCTGTCTAGACTTGATAGACATCTTACCTGATGATAAAAAACCTAGAATTGCTGCATGGTTCCAGGAGAGGTCAAGGTTAAACAATTTCTCTTGGAAAGATCCAATTGAGAACTTTCATCGACAATTCGATGACAAAGAGCTGCGACAATCAGCTTCTCAATATGTAAATAAGATAGAACAGGGAAATAACCAACTGTTTCTAGATTTTTTAAAGGATTTTGAATACCACCTCGGCCTTTGCTCGGCAGCATTTACACCTTTGGGAAAGTTGATGCAGCTAAAGGCATCACTAAATAACTGCCTCCGAAAAGCATTGGTTGGATTGAAGATGCCCCCTTTAAAAAACTGTAATACCTGAGTAGAAGAGGTTTGTGAAGTAGCAACAGACTTAGAGAGTCTGAATGACTAAAGGTCTAAAAATGCCAAACAAACAACAACGAATCTAGGAGCTCCAAAAAGAATAAATGTTTCAGAAGTGCATAAGGATAACAAACTAGACGGGGATTATAAAATGGGGGGTAATAATGCGTTGTCAGCTTTTAAAAAGTTAGGAGGAAGAGAGTTTGATAGCAGGACTGAACGACATATCAAAAAAGGACTCAAAAGAAGAAAAGAATTCTAAGAATGGACCATCAGGCAGCCCAGGGCACCCTGGCGCTCGGAGGAGGAATTTTACAACTTAATAAAAAAGGGTTGTGTGTACGATGTAAAAAGTCGGGGGCATAAGAGCCAATACTGTAGGAAATTTGGGCCCCCGATTCACCCTTAAGCATCAGTTGGAGCAATGGAAGAGCAGAGTGACGATTCGGAGGAGGATTCGGGAAAAGAAAAACCCTGGGCAAAGTCGCGTTCAGGGAAAATAACCAAGTAAAAAAACTAGTTAGCCAATCGTTTCGTGAGCAAGCGGTTGCTAATGCCAACCTTGACTCGATGTTTTTAGAATGCGGCGGGAAATTTCGCTTGCTAGGCTACAGGTGTCCATAAACAGTGTGAAATGCGCAATATGGCCACCACTTGCCACGGCTTTCCAAAGTTAACAAAAGGATATCCTTGTGCTCATGACTTCTTAGCGCGTGGAAATTGGGCACTGTGCAAGGATGACTTCAGCCAGCACTAGTTGCCATATTTCTCTGCATAGCTTAATGCCTACCCAGCGGCTGTGTTTATCAAATTTGCTTTAACAAGGTATCAACTTTATATCTTTGAATAGCTAGTGTATATCTTACTGAGCCATATCACCACCAGATATCGCAAGGATTATGAGAATAAACCGTCAGCAGCTTCGAAGCATTTGTCGGTTCATGATATACTTGATGTACCAGCTACAAAGCCTACGGAAAATCCATTTCGCATACAGGGACGCGGGAGGTCTTCTGTTTCAACGAAGCGGTAATCGTCAGCGATTGAATACGAGGAAGCAGCAGTATCAGTCGGCACTCTGCAAAGAATGCCAAAAAGTCGGACATAATTCTCGGATTTATGTTCAGCGCGCTGCCGTAATTTCTTTTGGGTGACAATGATGGAGACTGCGGAGGGGCAAGAAATTTGCTAAGGAGAGCTCATGGAAGTGATGATCCCGCTTAGACAGCTTTGGAACTAAGAGTGAACTCATTATCATCCCAAGGAAAAGTGACGCTCTCGGGTATAGTAGCAGCATTTATAGGGAAATTATAAGATGCAGAATTACGAACCTCAGTTATCTGGAGGTCAGCGGTGGGCTGTGGCTCGATTTTTGGTGCTTTTCAAATATCCCAGAATACTATGATTGGGATGCAGAATGAAAGGGAGGTTGGGGCAAGGTTGGCCTCATGAAAGGAGCACTCGGATATAAAGGTATTGGTTTTGTGAGAATTTGGGAGGCCTTGTTAAGGATAGGTAGTGTGTCAAGGAACAAGACATGACAAGGACAAGATCAAGGTCGGACCCAAATGAGGTCGTGTCCTACCTTACTTCAACCAAGAATGTCATTAATCTGAGTGCATTGAGTCTTATTCTGTATATCATAGTAGTGATGCCTAGCAACTCTCTCTCATGTTGGCAGGGAATAAAAAATAAAGAATTTGATTCTACTTATTAGAATTCCTATCCATCCTCTTGAGGCTCAGTTAGCTCTCTCTTTGCATCATAACTCGGTTACTATCAACCTGTTAGGGATTAAGATAAAGTATGATTTTATGTTTTAAGTATGTACAAATATATTTGATCTAAGGATCAAACACAATACAACTACACATTATATAGAATATTCCTTACCGTGTGCACGGTGTTAATCGCGTTACGACGTACCTCTGATAACCTTGCGTCTATTATCTCAGCCTTACCTCAGCCTTTCCACACTGTCACTAGTATAAGTTAAATCCTTACTTGCCGTACACGGTTTCAACCCAGACAAGATCTGGGTATTTACCAGCATAGGCTTCAGTCCTATAACAATACCCTCCCCCTTCTTTAGTCTCATAGAGTCAATCTACTAAACCTATTCTAAGAGCCTGAATTTTTTTCTAACATAAAATTCTCCATTGCTACTATGTCTTGAACAAGTTCGAAAGGTTCCCAAGTTGGTACTTGATATCCAGTCCATTTTACAAGCGCTTGCTTCTGAAGTCGCCTTCCACGACCTTTATCGCGTAATTCTATACTTTTTTCCACACCCCATTCTTCTTCACCATTTTCCTCAATTATTACTGGTGGTTGGTGATCTGATTGTATCTGTGAAGGCAGCGGATCATTTGAAACAGGTCGAAGAAGCCATGTATGGAAAACATTATGTACGGCTCGAGGCACATCTAAACGATACGAATGGCTGCCTATAACCTCTGGTACTTTTTATTTGGCATGTATCCAATCGAATATTTTGGATGGTCGATCTGTTTTAATATGACGTAGGTTCAAATGAACCATATCCCCCACTTTATAATCCGGTGCTGGAGCCCTAAACCGATTTGCTGCAATTTCTTGTGCTTGTTGTGCAGACGCCATCGCCGCCTCAGCTATCTTTTGCGCTTCTTGTAATTAAGTACCATACTCTCGGCTCGTTCCTTGGGATTTGTTCCCCGGTTGCTCAAAGAATTTTCATCTTGTACGTCTATCGGCTCTATTTCGTATCCATGGGTAAAAAGAAATGGGCTAAAGCCTGTCGATGCATTTTTTCGATTATTCGCCGCTAATTCTGCGATAGGTAAGAGTTCCGCCCGATTATCTTGGCTGTAGGACACAAAACATCTAATGTATCGTTCCAATTCTTGATTTTCTCTCTCAGTTGCACCATCTGTCTCTGGATGATACGCAGTTGATAGGCATCTGTTAATTCCGACTAATTCACACACTCGTTTCCAAAACGCATTCGCCCACTGTACCCCTCTCTCACTCACAATACTTCGTGGAAACCCATGATATCTAACATGTCGGTTAACAATCGCGCAGCTGATGCCTCCGCTGTTAGTCCACCGTCTTCTACTACTTCATACGACTTTGCTTTGCTTAGTCTATCTGTCATAACCTGTATCGTACTACATCCTCGAGATACAGGTAAGCTAGTGATGAAACCGATAGTAATCTCACTCCAAATTCGATCAGGCACAGGTAATGGCTTCAAAAGACCCTACTTTTTGTTAAGCCAGACTGTCGCATCTCCACAAACATCACAATTACGAATAAATTGTCTGACATCATATGATAAATTAGGCCAGAACCACTGTCTAGCGACTAATGATAAGTCTTATCTCGTCCCGGATGTCCTGTGATTGGGGAGTCATGAGCTTCTTGAATTATTCGTGTGCGAAGTGGCTCTAATGTAGGCACCCAAATCCGAGTACGGAACCTCAACAAATCATCATTTCTTCCCACTGAACACTCTGATATCTGAACACTCTGATATCTGAACATTTTTTATTGATGTAGGGAGTTTTCTATCACCGCGCCGAACTGCATTTAAAATCTCTTGGTATTCCATGTCATTTGTAATAGCCTGTTGCCATAAATTTTGCAAGTCTTCATCTGCAAATAACGTATTTCCACTAACATCTGCTGGTGAAACCACCAGCTCAGGTGAGATTAGGATCCGTCTCAAAGTTTCAATTCGATCATCTTCGTCACTATCTGGAACGTCTTGATCTCGCCGTGAGAGAGCATCAGCTAGAACCTGTTGTGACCCTGGTCGATACTGAATGCGATATCGGTGAGTTAATTTTTCTTGCCATCTCATCTGCCGTTCATTTAATGGTTTGCTTCTCACTCTAGTGAACACTTTCAAGTTTTTGTGATCGGTAATTATACGGAATGGGTCTTTTAAACTTCGCAACTCCGAGTCCCATTCATCAATACATCGGATAATTGCAAGGAGTTCTTTGTCATGTATGTCGTAATTGCATTCGGCAGGGGCATTCTTCCGTGAAAAATAAGCTAATTGGCCCACAACTCAGCCAATTAGACAGCGATGGCAGTTGCGTATTGTTGTAATGACAAGACAAGGGGGTAAGATGTGGCTGTTGAGTAAGTATCTATGTCGCAGATTTCAATATCATCTACTTCTAATCCCAACTACGCCTTCATGAAACTTTCAAATTATAAATATTAAACTATTTATCTGAAAATAAGATTCTAAAATTATGATATATTACTTATTACTATAATGAATAGCGAAATAGAGTGGTTGTGTTGTAATCTTGCCACGTACCGTAAATGTAGCGTAGTAAATATGTAGCTTCTGATTCACCTTGATGGTCATTTTTATCCTGAGTTTACTCTCTTGTTAGATAGAAAAATAGATAAAGTGCTGTTATATGTGTTTTTAAATACAAAACAGGGAAGTATTGGTGGTGATGTTGGGTTTAGAAATCAAACATTTTGGTTGTCAGATCAAAAAGTTGCGTATTGCTGTCAGTTGCGTATTGCTGTCCCTCACCCTGGTGAAGGGCACGACAAGGGGGTGAGGTGGGGCTAAGACCAACCGAATAAATATATGAATAATTGCATATTTAAATATAGATAGGTAATTGAGGTCATGGGGGATAGTTTCTCCCCTCCCCAAAGAAAAGAAATTCTTTAAGTATAATATGAAAGTTAGGTCCCGTGACCTCCACATCCCATACTCCCCTCCCCCCCCTTTCTTTGAAARTTTTAGTGTGTGACTTTTTTTAGGGGGGGGCAAATAATAATCCATTAAAGTCCTCTTTAGTCGGGGGGCAAAGAAGATTTG
>CACM01003568.1:0-11337 GCA_000208805.1 Erysiphe pisi
ATGGGTAGAGTCATTTTTATCTGGACGTTCTGTGTGCATTCGTCTAGACCAGATCACAACTGAACTACTACCTATATTCTGTGGGCTTCGACGGGGATCTCCTATTTCCCGATCTTATTTCTATATATTGAACCCCTTCTAAGGACCTCACGAACTCATTTTGGATATGCAGATGACGCAGCTTTCTTTTCCTCAGCCACCTCTTTAGAACAATGCCATGCCAAACTGCAAAAACAGCTAGATAGCTCACTATGTTGGGCAAGTGAAAACGGGGTTCAGCTTGATGCCAAAAAAACTGAACTTATTTACTTCCATAATAAGAGGAAGTACATTGAATCTCCTTTAAGCTTTGCACAGACAGCTATCAGGCCAAAATCCGAACTTAAGTGGCTAGATACTTTATTTGATAGAAAACTCCGCTTTAAAGGGTATACACTAACTGTGTGTCAGCGTGCCCGTGTCGTGGCCGATCATGTACGTCGACTGGGTTATTCTACCCGTGGGATTTCTCCAGGTCTCCWCCAAYACMAYAYMTGACAARRCYACCAAAGACAAAAGKTTTTATTCAGGGGAAAGATACAACCAAAAATGAGGCATCAAATATCTCTCTTAACACATTGACAAGTCAGAAAGAGTCTCAGTCTCAGCCTCGCAAGAGCATACCAGAGGATCACTTTGATATAAATAACGTTCAGCAAAACTCGTGGGTCACGGTCGCTAGAAATGGCCACAAGGAATCGCGGGCACAGCAATCTTTACAGAAACCTACGAATAATATCAAACCTCTCCAACATCATTTACCAGTCCGATCCCCACCCATCATAAGGAATGCCAAAAATTCTAAGAATAGTAACTCAGATAAGTCTGACTCCAGGCTATTCGTCCGACTTCCCCTTGAGCACGAATGGCGCAAGCTTTCTCCGGCCGGTATTCGTGAAATGAWTGTAAAACGCTTATCAATCTCCCCAGCTTCTATTGGTCTCATAAAACCTGTTCGCACAGGGTTTGCGCTAAGCCCATGTAGTATGGAAGCGCGTGAAAATATTCTCAAAGCCTCAGGAGGACTATTTTTATCAGGTGCTAAACTAGAACCAGCCACCCAATGGACCCCTCTTCTAATTCCAACGGCTCCAAAAACAATAAACACCTTGCAAGGTCGTAAAGAAATTTCAAAACTAATGCTAGCCGACGAAATCGAGAGAGTTTCGTCGGTACGTCCAGAGGCAGTAAAATTATATGGTTACCAAAAACCCGATGCTCCACACCGCACTTGGCTAGCTCTTTTCACCAAAACGCCCAAGCCAGGATTTAGAGTCTTCGATGAATCTGGTATATCTTCCATTTTCAAGAAGCAAACACCTATCGAATTTTGTAAACGGTGCAACGGACACCACTCCTCAAAATTCTGTTCTCGAGCACCTTCATGTGGAAACTGTGGGTCAACTATGCACACTCAAGAGGTATGTATGGCTGCAACGCGGTGTAGAAATTGTGGAGGGCCTCATCGGTCTATCAGTCGAAAATGTCTCGCACGCCCAACGCGCCATGGAGCTCCGACAAAACAACAATTAAAAGTCTATCGTCAGGCAGGAGATCGCGAATTTCAGGCGGCAGTAAGGGAAAGAGCTGCGGAAGAAAGGGCATCTGAAATGGAAGCATCAATGGGAAATTCAGAAAATGGGAATCCTGTGCCTGAAGTAAATGTGACAACAATAATATCTGTACCCGAAAGTCCAGAAGCAGAGGAAGAATTATTACATACATTTGGTAATGTTACACAAGAATCAGTCGAAGTCGTGACTGATTCTTCAATGCAATTATGAATAACGGCCCACAGGGTCGTCAACCCCAACCACATACTATAAAATTCATGTCGATCAATGTGGGTAGAGGGGGCATCACGCACGATATTGCGCTAGCTCGCGCCTGTGAGCTTCAACTAGATATCCTGCTAATTCAAGAACCGTGGTGGTCGGGGCGTACGAAGTCCCACCCGTTTTTCGATCGCCATTTACCTTACGTTGCTGGTGACACTCGCCCAAGAGCGGTTACTTACACTAGGAAAGATTTATCGAAAATAAACGCTACTCAACAGTTTCCGTCATCTCATATAACAGGAGATTATTGATGGGTTTTAATAAATGGAATAACATTTCTCAATGTATATAAAGCGCCACATAATCCATCTGCGGTACAACCATTACTAGACTGGTCTCCACCTGCGAAGTCAGTTGCTATTGGAGATTTCAACTCTGTCCACTGGGCCTGGCAGCCAAGTGCTCGAACATCATATGGGCAAGGCGAAGAAATCGAAAGGTGGGCTGAGGAACATCATATGTCATGTTTAATTGTGGGAGAACCTACACACCGAGCTGGGAACACTCTAGACCTTACATGGACTAATATAGACGGAGTAAATGCTCGTGTAGATCGCGAGGAATGTGTGACCAGCGATCACTTTCCAATATGTGGGTCAGTACCCTGCCACACTCAGGCGGTAGCGAAATTAAAAGGCGAATTACGAGTTCCTAAAGATAAGCTAAGCCATTTTGCCCATCTTGTTTCTCGTTGGTTACCTCCTATTTCCACCCCCAGTTCCATAGAAGAGACAGAAAACCTCGCTCAGGACACTTGCAGAGTTTTGAAGGATGCAATAAAAGCAGTGGGAAAAAGTTCGTGTTGAGGCAAAGGCAAGTCCGCTCCCTGGTGGACTCCTGAATGCAAGATCGCACATTTCAAGTACAAGGAGGCAGACACAAGTTCTGAGCGATCGGAAAAAATCAAACTATTTAGGGCCACAGTAGCCTCAGCAAAAAGAGAACACTGGAAAAAACATGTTGAATCTCTAACCTCTTCCCGCGACGTCTTCCAACTCATGAGATGGGCTTCACCTAAATACTCCGGAACCCCTCCACCACTAATACATCAAGGACGTATCATATCGGATCAAGCAGAACGTGCGATGATACTACGATAAAGCCTCTTGGCACGGCACCAAGCAACAGACGATCTACCTCCTTGCACGCTTATTGGTAATAACTATATTCAATGGACGGAAGAGTTAACAGAAATCGGAGTACGAACATGTACAATAGGGTGTGGAAACACTTGTCCTGGAGCCGATGGGATCTCGGTGGAACTTCTTACGGCATGCTGGAAATGCGTCAGTCCTCATGTAATGCACTTATTCCAAGCATGTCTCCAATTTGGCTACCATCCATCTTGTTTTAAATTAGCAGAGATCATATTTCTGCCAAAAGAAGATCGAGATCTTACTACAGCAAAATGGTGGAGACCCATTGCTTTGCTATCCTGTCTCGGAAAAGGCCTGGAGAGACTAATTGCAAAGAGAATTTCTTACCTCGCAATCACATCAGATATAGTTGGAAAACAACAATTTGGGGCCCTTCCAAAACGCTCAGCAACCGATCTTGTCTGCTGTTTAGTACATGACATTGAAGAAGCTCGCTGCCAAAAGTGGGCGTCTACTTTTGTTAAATTAGATGTTCAAGGTGCATTTGACGCGGTCTTACATAACCGATTGCTATGGAGGATGCAAGCACAAGGATGGCCTGACCACATTCTCAGGTGGACCTGCTCCTTTTTAACAGATCGGAGCGTCCAAGTTCGTTACCCGAACGGCATAACTAGCCCCAAAAAACTAGCATGTGGAGTTCCACAAGGCTCTCCAGTATCTCCTCTACTCTTTCTACTGTATTTGGCCGAACCAATGAATAGTACAAATTGTCGGACTCGCTTTAGCTATGCTGATAACATCGGGATTCTAGGAATTGGTCGAACTTTAACGGATTCAGCAGCTGCTGCACAAAGGGAAGTAAACAGTCTTCTTAATTGGGCGAATGAGAATGCTGTCTCGTTCAACTTGACAAAGACTAAGGTAGTTCAATTTCCAGGACAAGGTCGAGAAAACCCAGTGGGAATTACTCTTTCTGGTGTCAATTTTGAACCAGTCGATTATACTAGGTGGCTTGGCATTTATTTAGACTCTAAACTATCTTTTAGGCATCATGTAGAAACATGGTGTAGCAAAGCCTTAAGGGTTGCCCAACACATGCGTAGTTTAAACCTAGTATTGAGAGGTGCTGCTCCAAAACCTTTGGTAATGGCAGTAGATGCATGCGTTGTCTCTGTAGCGACTTTTGGATCACAGGTATGGTGGCCAGGCCTAAAACGGCCGACCACACACGGTCTTGTAACGCCTCCTACCAGTCATCATTGTGGTCTTCTTGAAAAAGCAGTTCTCCTGGCACTGAGAGCAGCAATTCCACTGTGGAAAGCTACACCACTAGCAATTTTCCACAGGGAAAGTGGCATTCCCCCAGCAAGAATTATTTTAGAAAATAAACGATTACGTCATTCTTCAAGGTTGTTATCTCTAGACGACAGACATCCTATGCGCAGCCGGGCAAGCACTTGTCCTAATGTTGGAACTCTTAAGTACAAGTTAAAGTCAAGAATATCTAAGCATCCTGAAACTCAAATGACACGTACACAACGTACTTACCACCAACTTCCAACTGCAGAGACTGCAGATACTTTGTTAGGTCCAACCTATCCATTAGAACAGAGGGGAAAAGTAGTGGGAGTGGAGGATCATAACTTATGGAATAGAACGTTAACCATAGGAGATATCTGCGCCTTCTCGGACGGATCATCCGAGGGACATGGACGCTCGGCTTGGGGCTTTGTGCTTCAGCGTGCGGGGCGAACATTCAAAAGAAGTAGAGGCATCATGCACGGTGGTGAGGTATACGATGCCGAGATATATGGGGCGCTCGAGGCACTACAAGCGGCAGTCCAAGCAAGACAAAGAGGCCAAAAGATCTTTGTTCTATTAGATAACCAAGCAGCAGTTGGGGYACTTCAAACAGGTAAAAATACTTCCTCATTGAAATTATCCCGATCCTTTCGCGAAATTTCCAGGATGGCCGATGCTGAGGTTCGATGGGTGCCGGGTCATTCCAAAATTAAGGGGAATGAAGAAGCAGACCTAGAGGCTCGCTTAGCACTACAGATGCTCCCTCCACGAGAAGCTGTGCCGCGGAATATAACATTAGCTTATGTCCGCCGTCTGATGCACCAGCACCAACAAGAAAATCTTACTGAATGGTGGTCTAAAGTTTGCTCAGCTCGATACAAAGATTTAGATCTCCAGATGCGTCGTAGAAAACCCCCAGAGATGGCTCTACCTCGACGGCTCCTACATGGACTTTTAGCAGCAAGATCAGGACATGGAGATTTTGCAGTGTACCACAGACGTTTTAAACACGAGGATGCTAACTTGAACTGCGATTGTGGACAAGAAACTTCGCCTACACACTTTGCTAGGTGCAGAAAATACGCCACAAAAATGCGTAAGCTCAGGAAAGGTTTGACAATGAACGCTTTCATTAACCAGTTACTCGGACACAAGTGTTTCGAGAAGTTTTTAGAATTAGCACTCGCCACTGGCTGTTTTGGGATATCGAGTGTACAGCGGTCCTCAGCTGTAAGCGAGGACAGCATTTGATGAAATTTTACCATTTGTAACGAAATGGCGGGTTGGATGCTGGTATGAGAAATGCTTGCTTAGATCAACAAGAAATTTTCACTCTTTCAATTTTAACACTTTACTTTATTTTCCTCTAACCTGTTTTTCTCTATTTCTAAAAAACCCTTTTATACATGTACATAACTTCCATAGCGGTAGTTGGTGCGAACGAGTAGAGCACGCTTCAGGCTGTGATCTCTGCCGGCTCCACCGGTCCTGGACCCATAGTGGACATAGGGCAGTAAGCCTAGGACCTTAAAAAAAAAAAGATAAATCCGAGTCCTAGACTACTTGCGTTATGGAAAGGGCTGAACTAACCATACTACCCCCAAATACTTAATCATACGTCCTCGATCAAAAATTATTTTTTTAATTGGCTCGTTCATCTACACCCCTGATTCGCTTACAATTACCGCATGAGGTGTGATCACTTTATGTATTTATTTTTAGGGAAGCGCTATCCTGTCCCGTACCCCTAAATAAAATTATTATAAAATACTGCCCTCTGATTGGCTGTACCAGACAAACCGCGAAGAATTCATGGTACGCTCAGTCAAACATCAACCATGAAAATGAACCACTCAATTTCAGCTGTACAGCGAGGCAAAAAGGTGTATAACCTGAGAACAGATGTTTGCATATACCTAGAGGCATTAATACGCTATATTATTTCCTACACATTCTACTTGTTTTACTGCCTAACTGCCTAACCCTAATAATTTTATTTACGGGTGTGGGGTGTGGGCAGGATTAGTGCTTCCCTATATTAATAATAGGAAGTTTAAATAAATAATGATACGCTAACCAATTTAAGAAGGATTTCAATTTTAACTAAATTAATTAATTAGTGCACCCATAAAATTCCAGTATGTCAAGGATATAAAAACTGGTATTTTATTTAAGGAGCCGATCTACCGACCCTCATTTTTCTCCGTTGACCTCCCTGTTTTTCCTAATTAGGCAATTTTTGACCAACCTGCCTGCCATTTGACCACCAATCTCTTCCACTGACCCCTATATTCCTCTCATTGACTCCCCCATTCCCTGATCAAATGCTCGTCTCCTGTAGCAACCATTTAAATTTACTCGAATATCAATTAAAAAATCAGCCAGTAAACTTATGACATAACTATAAAATTATTGATATATCTTTCTAGACTCCAAATATATAACTTGAAAAACCCTCCACATATACCATCACAAGTCCTCCATATATACCATGAAGTCCTCCACATATACCTTTCCCTCTATAAGAGTATCTAGATCCGAAACACAGACAACATGTTCTCAGGAACTTCTCGGACTTTGCCACCACGACTTGAATGCTTAGTTCTGAGTCTTCCTCCATTAGGCCTCCTGGCTGGTTGAGAAGCCTGGGCTTACTCAAACGCAAATGGCTCATGACGAGTACTATTATCAAAGGTTTTTTGCTTCTTTTTGTTGCGCGAGCCACTTGGGCGTCCATTTCCCCGCACGATAGCAGGCTCTTCGACATTCATTATCTCATCTCGATCCGATTCTATAAGCTCGGGATTTTGGCCAGGATAGTGCTCTTGAATATCCATCGCAGCAACTCTTTCCTCACTAGTCTTTTCTCTAGTAGGGGTCTGAGGTATAATTGACCTAGGATAAAGCCAATGTGAATGAGGATCTAGGCGCTGTAATATGCAATTCCATTGCTTAATATCAGCTATCTGAGGACTGAAAAGAAGTTCCATAGTCTTCTTGAGAACTCCTGTGCATATTCCCAAAGGTGTTCTGTTCCATTAGTTATTTCACTAATTCGTACCTTTTGATACTGTTCAAATACCTTTCATAATGTGTGCGGAGGTGCTGTTGCTATAATTTTCCGTAACATTGGAACACGGTGCTTGTAAGCAACAACGTTCTTAGTTGGACATAAGTATTCTTTGGCGCCAGTCTTCTATTTGATTTTGTAGTAAAAGCTCGATGAAATTTATTACAGAGAAGAAATCACCAGTTGAGTGCCCTAACTGTGCCTTTAGAGCTCTGTGAGCACTCTCTACACATTTTGTGGCTACATTCCCCAAGTGAAGTACTTGATTAGTGTAGCACTTCACATAGCTATGCCTGCAGGGTTGAAGCCACGTGTCTTGTACATATTTCAGGATTCTAGAATAATTAGCTCGTAAGCTCTCGTGCTTTAAACCCTCTAAAGGAGAGCTAGGCGTGAAATGGGGAGTCTGGTCATAAGTGTAACGACCAATGAACCTACTCAAGTTATCTACATAATCTTGAGTAGTTGAACTATAAAGTGCAACTTCCCAGTCTTTCATAACGCTATCTACCTGTCCCTTTTCAGTCAATAGTTTTGAGGCATACGCTCTCAGATCCATATTGATATACCATAGGCATATGATTATATGAGATTGGGGAAAGATACTTCGTATTGCATTGATAAGGGCGACTTCACGATCCGTAACCCAAACCATTGAACAAGGCAGATTGAGAAAACTATATAGTTCTTTTAGTCCCTGTTCTAGTGCCTATTTGTAGTCGTTCTGAGTCTCACTAGAAAGAAAACATGCGCCAACATTAAATGTCGTCGCCAAGCAAGCCTGACCAGCGATATTTAAATAGAGCATTTTATATCGATTCGTCTTGTAAGTACAATCTTGCATGACAACCTCGTTGTTACAAAGCAAGAGCTCACGGGCAGTTAAATTATAGGCTCTGAATAGCCTAGTTATTTGTTGCGATGTTGAGTCTTTATCTATGGCATAGAACCAAGTCTCCTTTTCTTCTAAAGCCAAGACTATGGCTTGTGTTGGAGTTAAATTTTTTARATTTTCAGCGCGAAGCTGTCTTTTCTTGTTGTAAATGTCGATGAGCTGAACTATACAGCCAGGCTATTCCACTCTAAATTCATTCAATATCTGCCTAGGTCTAATGCCACACTTAGTCACATTCTTTATTTTCTCGACTTTCTCGTCGTTCAAATATCTCTTTCTGTGGGCGCTATGAGCAGTGGAGTCTAGTAGTCCATGGTTATGATCACCACAATTTAGCCAAAGTGACCATTGTCCTCTATCCTCTCGTGCAGTTTATCGAAAGATGCATTCGGTCATTTTAGAGGGGCGCTTGCGTCTCTCGCCATTCGAGACTTCAATCTTGCCTCCTTTGGAACATCTAATTACCATGCTACCGACCTTGCTATCAAGTCGTGTTGGATTGCGTGGCCTGGTATTTATTTTTGCCAAAGAATAGCCGTTAGCCATAGCAAAGGCTTGTAAACTCCCTATGACATCTTCAGGAGTGCCAACCAATTCAGAAAATAGAAGAGCTTGTAATCTAGGTATGTTTGAATCATTATTTAGCTCAGAGGTATTGGTGTTCCAATTAGGGGACCATTCAGTTTCTCAAAAAGACATTCCTATACGTAGTGAGCGGAAAGAGTAACTGTAATAACAACTGTAGGAATGAATCGGTTTTATAATTTATAAATGTACACATATATAAAGATTACATCTTCTTTAGTCAAATGATAATTCTTAGACTTATTTTTAAAAGTTTATGTAGAAGTGATTTATTCGGGCTTGTTTAGTGACTTGGTTGTTAATTAATCTCTTTCATTTTCGAAGAATTAAAACATCTATAAATGGTTGCTACAGGAGACGAGCATTTGATCATGCCTTGACCAGGGAATGGGGGAGTCAATGAGAGGAATATAGGGGTCAGTGAAAGGGATTGGGGGTCAAGGTGCAGAGTGGTCAAATATTTCCTAATTAGGAAAAACAAGGAGGTCAACGGAGGAAAATGAGGGTCAGTAGATCGGCTCCCTATTTGAATGTACAGGGTAACAGCCATAAATATTGTTAAGTCGCATTAGGGCGTGAGGCTAGCGTGGATTTTTATGAAACTCTTTACCTAATCTAGCTGTGATCAACTCCATCTGCATCTCTGTCCGTGAAACGCTTTACTAGATTCGGGCATGAAGTACACCGAATAGGCATTTTTACAGGGCAAAATTTCTTGGCGTCAAAATTATGTTAAACTATATTAGACTCGCAGTTTACTACCAGATTATGTGACACAAGAATCTAAACGACACGACGGGAGCTAGAATTTAGGTCTAATATCAGTATCTAGTAGGCCCACCATTTGCATCGATTACTGCCTGGCATCTATCGGGCATACTAGTAATTAATCTCCAGAGTTCCTCCAACCTGATAGAGGYCCAARCYTMTTCTATAGTTTCATTGAGTCTTGCTTGAGGTATCTGTCTTCCCACCTCTATTTCCGGATGTCGTGAGTGTATATGATCCTTTGAAGTATTCCACAAGGACTCTACCGGATTTAGATCAGGGGAATATGGAGGCCAAACAATGTGGTCTACTCCTGCTGCTTGCAACGCTTCCATGGTGTTCCGTGCAGCATGACTAGGAGCACCATCTTGCATCAACAACATGGAGGGGTTTTCTCTCTTTACAGATAGTATAAGAGGGAGGATATGTTCACAATATGACTCCGAGGTAATGCGACCCCACCTCTTATCCCAAACTTGGAAGGAATTTTTGTGACCCGATGAAGGATCCCCAAAACATCCAGCCATTCCTTTACACGAATCTTGACAAAACAAAATTTTCATTGAAATGCTCCCCAGGCTAGTTAATTTATTAGTGCAGAGTATTAGAAAACCTTGTAAATGAGATAGCTTGCCTTCCTCTTCACAAAAGCACGTGTGTGTTGACCACCCGTGATCCAGGATTCATCAGTCCAGAGAACCTGATCCCATTACTCGACTGTCCAATCTTGATGATTTTGAGCAAACAGTAGCCGCTTTTGCTTGTTTACTTCGGTGATTGGAGGCTTGAATTGAGAGATACAGCGTTTGTATCCTCTGTACTTGAGAGCTCTCCTAATTACATTTTCACCAATATTCCAGTGAGAAAATGGAAACATTGATAGTTCAAGGTAGGTCATGAATCTTCAATCTCGCGAGCTACAAACAAAGTGCTCTAGTTCATCAATTTGACTACTACTCAATGTCCGTGGACGGCCGGGTCTTTGGGAATCTGAGACATCAGACCTTTCAATTGCATATAGAGCTTGTCTATGAGAGATTCCTAATTCATTTGCGATTGATAGAATTGAGAGGCCATGTCTCCGAAGTGTATGAACAGCGACCCGTTGGTYTCGAGAGAGATGTGGCCGGCGAGGTCTGATTGTAGAGGAAGTCGGAGATTCCATAGTTATATTTTAGAAATATTTTAATTTTGTAGGATTGGATATAATTCTTCTTGATCTTGAGTGTTGCGGATGCTCAGAATTATGGTAATAATGGAAAGATATTTCGTTGCCGTTAGGGGAATTGCTACACAATAGTAATGCCTTTGAAAGTTGGAGAAAGTTAGTCACTAGCCTTTCGTAATGATGGGTGAATAGATCTGGGTAGCCCCTTGTAATTTGGGGATTTAGGGTTTAACAATTTTTATCCATGCCACCCTATACATCAGGCCCATTGGTACTGATAATCTTACCACTGTTTATTATATATCAACTTCGTCACATGGTCGATCACAGACATATTCATCTAGGTGCAGAATTTAAGCGAAAGTGGTCGGCAGGTGGCTGATCGGACTCGTGGTACCTATACTTATTCCATAGGAGGTATCGAAGCAACTTGTGGAAGTTGTATTGACATTCATAGCGTCTACTCGATCAACTTAGTTTTGAATTACATTTTAAGTTGCTTTATGAAGTTTTGATAGCGTGTGGTAGATGATTTTGGTATTTAACTTCAATAAATGAAAAAGCCCTCATAA
>CACM01003524.1:0-10543 GCA_000208805.1 Erysiphe pisi
TTGGGCCCAGTATTCCTACTGAAGTGTAGCGAACAAATTATTACTCCGAATCGAATGTAAAGTTTATTATCATCCCTAATTCAGTTACAAATGAAAAACTAGTATTAACAAGCCGCACATGGCAGGAAATCTAAGTCCTGTTTGGTACTTTTTACCACCCGATGAAAGCCAAAATTAGAATAATTTTACAGAATTGTATATAGATGCTTTTATTTTATTTAACTCATTGCAGCTATTAAGTAAATAGTTGAGAAATAAATAATCCTATTGTCGAAGGATTAGAGCTCTCACCTGTCAATTACCAATTACCAGCAGGCCGTAGATTTGAATCCACGAAAGAGTGCCCAGCTTAAATCCAAATAGCTTTGGATCTAGGAGTGCCAGTGGCAAAAATCACGGAGTAGTTTAGATTCTCCAGGAGGCCAATTTATTATGTCCGAAATCATGGTTTGGAGCCTAGGAAAAAGAGGCGCGGGAGGAAGCCAGCACTGTCAGAGGTTAAAGCACAGGAATTGGTGAGCTGGCTACACCGCAATATCGATACACATCCTTTCGAATGATACCAAATCTCGTCCCTGAATTGGATCTTAACCAATTTGGGAAGAAAGCGATTCGAACTGCGTTCAAATCGCAAGGATATGGACGGAGAGTATCCAAGAAGAAATGATTTTCAGATAGACTGGAGCAATAGTAAAGGCCTGTGAAGCTTGCAATGGGTGCTTTTTATTGGTCTCAGAGAAAATCCGAGCAAAATTTTTCTGATGAAGATTGGGCTCATGGGGAGCATATAGCTGAAGATCAGTAACGGTATTTGTATAGGGCGACAGGCAGAAAATACTTTTTTGACCGATTTCGTCCCGTGTGCCTAACTCCCATGTATGGGAAACCTCCAGTTTGGATATTTCACGGAATCATATACAATGGAAGGAAAGCATTAGGGACGTCTTGAGAAAAAGAGTATGGGACAATGTACTCAGCTAAGCACGATGCGCACATTTTGTCGCAAGTACAAAGGCTTGTTTAATACGGGAAAATCAAGCCTATATAGACGAGCCTTCCATCTGGTATAAAAATTAATAACTGTTGTCAAACATCATCACTCGATAATAGGTTCAAGAGGACGCAATACTCCAACAGGCAAATATAGATCTTAAACTTCACGACTTGTAATTTAACAAAATTCTGTTATGCTTCTTAATTGCACCAAATACGTGACGTTGGCTACTCTAACTTTGAATCTTAACTGAGAATTCCATCTTAATGTTTAAGCTAGCGGTATTTCATTGGAGCAAAACAACATTGTTCTGTCATAGAATAGACTCCGTCCTTCAAAGTATTTTTGAGCAAGTATATCTACAATGTCATAGTTGCTATCCACGGAAGTATTTTATTTCTAAACAGAAGGTGATATGAAATTTTAAAAATAATACAATAGATGATTAATAAAATTGGCCAAAATAGTAAATGTCAGGTTTTTTTCATATCTCTGAAGTCAACAGAAGTAACAGATATCATGAACAGCTTTTTTTTCACTAAGTAATCTTTTCTCTGAAATAAGGAGTCGAAGAGGTCGTTCGTCGCCCTGCATTGGGTGCGATCTTTAGCCCTGTCCAACTTCATGTCTGGATCCGAAATGTCTGCGTTAATTGTCGGATTTTTGAGGGTTGTAAAGTTTTCTTGCGTCAAAATAACTTTTTTCACTTGTTGATCCTCGTAACAACCCATGTCTAGCAAAACTTCCGGACCTGAAAAAAGAAAGTTATGAAATAATCGTACATACGTAGGCTGGTTATAGCGCGAAATTATCCCTGCATACATATGCATATCCATAGCTAGCGCAGTTTTAATCCTTATTTTCAGGCCAAACTGCAAGGTAAAATTTAGAGTTTGTTACACCTATTAAGGGTCAAGAGAGTACTATTTAACGTCTAAACTAGACGAGCCCTTTGTGTATCCATGTCACTACTAAGTCACGTTACTATTTACGACTAAGTCATCCGTGTGTTTTAATATGTAATCTTAAGTAGCGTTTAACATTATAAGTAGCTTTAGGACATAGAATACAAAAGACAACTTATCTTAGACTTAAAGAACTCAACAGGCATACTGTAATAATAATTATAGACGTGCTTCGAGTCTCAAGTCTGTCTGTCTTAAGCAAAAAGGCACAAATAGCTTTTTGCGCAGGTAACTCTACTACCAAATTTAATCTCATACTTTTCAAAAACTTTTGACATCTTTATTAAAATGGTACCATTAACGCGCTCACATACTGGTAAAGAAAAAGTAGAATCATTTAGTGATTCACCAGACGATTCTTCGTGAGATTCTAAACCATTTCCAACTCTGTTTGACGTAATGACGGAACTTGAAGCAATCAGTTCCGAACATGCGAAATTTACTGGAGAAATATCAAATCTTAACAACAGAATTGACAAAATAGATGTAGTTGAAAAACTCTCTCTTACTCTCCAAGAGTTGAAAGACGGCGAATCCAATGAATTGAATCTAAATAAAGGTGTGGCTTATAAGAATTCAAATACAGAGGATGTTGAAAAAAAAGATGAAGATGATATAAAATGAAGCCCGTTGATAGTTCCTGGTTTACAATCGACTTGGAACCCGGAAAGAGGTCCTTTTCAAACCCCGCCTAAATCTCCTGGTCCAAGAGGAAAATCAAATCTTCTCTGCTTATCCGACCCCAATATAGATAGAGAAGCGCGGAAGACATGGGCCTTATACAATAGTAACAGCGAATATATCCAATGGCTATGGAAGTATTGGTGTGAACTCATAGCGGAGTCCGATTTAGATCAAACAACATTAGATGTTAGAAATAGCAATGAGCCGTTTAGGACAAATCTAAAACCCTTAACCAAAACCAGTGATGTAGAAAATCTAATGCATCTGCAAGAGATACAGTCAGCGCTAGTTCAAGAAGGGACTTATTCCCAAATATGGCCACAAAGAGTGTGTCATCTGTTTCAAGGTGATTTTAAGCAAGTGAATACGTTTTGTAAAACTCATAGACCAACATGGCCGATGATCATAGAGGCAATCTTGCAAATCCTAGCTTTGTCGAATCAATTAAGAAGTTCAGTTGACGCATTTATTGGCTTTAGAAGTGGTCCATTACAGAATGAATCAACAGCCCAATTCCTTAGACGTTTCGAACAGGCATTTCATAGAATGCCTGCTCGCGAACGAACTGAACGTGAAGTGCAGTGTGTTATTGAGTAAACCTTACAAACTCACGCAGGAATGGTTTGGAGCACCCTTATTCAACAAAATGATGCCTATCCACTACATAATGCCTTGTCAATTGCCTGGACCATTGCTGAAAAGCACCAAAACTGGATAGCTTAATTATCTTCTAGACCTCAGGATAGACAATTTCTTCCAAGAATCCAGGATCCTTTGCGTTCAGAACAAAATTCGGTAGCAATTTCGCCAACTCTTATTTTTGATGATCCTATCGCAACAGTGAATGCAGCCACAGCGCAACCTATGTGCTATAGCTGTGGGAAACTAGGTCATTATAGTTCAGACTGCACTTGTAAAATATCAAAACCCTTCGATAATCAAAATTCATCTAAACACGAAATTTATGGAACCTTTAAAGCTAAAATTGGTCACCAAAACCAAAATAAATCGTTAATAAAAAACAATACAAATTACATAAAGTCCCAAAATCACAAAACTAATCACAAAATTAGTAAAAGGCCACCACCTCCCCTACCTCCTAAACGAAACAACTCGGCATCTGTTTAATCTAATCAAGCCGTTCAATCTAAGGTAGACGATGTTGTTAAACAATGGGATTCAGACGATTGTCATGAAATCGAGCCAATATCAGAAACTAGCGACAGTAATGATGAAAATGAATGACTTCATGGCAGCGGCGTTTCTGACGTTTACGTCGTGAGCCAGCAAAACCAATCCTGCTTTAATCATCGAGATAGTGAAAATAATGATCAGTACACAACCAATAATTTTTCATTCGTCTCAAGGGAAGGTGTCTCAGAACATCATCGATTTTTTTCCTGCAATATTAACGGCGTTAAAAGTTTTGCATATTTTGATGGGGGAACTGCAAGTTGCTATGTTGTTTCCTCTATTTTTTCCAACCTTCATTCAGAAAGTATTTCTTTATCAAAAACTCCAGTCCAACTAAAGGGAGTTTCTGGGAAATTAGGACCTATTGTCAGCTATGAATGTAGCGTTTCAGTACAATTCACCCCACAATCATCTATTTAATTAATCTGCGGGGTTGTGCCAGATGGTAAATTTCCCGCTCCTTTAACAATTGGAAGATCGATTTTGCATCAATTAGGTGTCCTATACGTTCCTCATTCAGATAAAATACAACTGACGAAGTTAATCGATACACCAATACCAACTCTAATTGCTTTAGATAGTATAGACCCGAAATATGTCACATCTTGGGCAACTAAAAATGTTCCAACTAAATCAAAAAGCGTCGATACCGATTCATTACTTCCACAGAGCCTTATCACACGTCCTCCACCCCAAATTTCTGAATTACAAAAACAACATATTGAACTTTGTATTTCCTTTCTCAAATCTAAATTTCCGTCTCTATTTAATGAAAAACAAACTGCAGGCAGCGCAACTCGCGCAACTGGAATTAAACATGATATAAATTTAACTAAAACTGATGGTTTAAAAGCTGCTCCCGGACGATACTCGCCTAAAGATACAAGTCTTATTAAAGAATTTATCAATGCAGGCATAAAGGAAGGCATTGTATATAGTGGACAAAGCCCCTTTTCAAGTAGAGCTATACTTGTTCCTAAAGATGGCAAGCCAAAAAGACGAATGGTTATAGATTTTAGACATATTAACGCTTATACAGAAAAATCTGCTTACAAATTACCAATGGTCCAAGATGAAATCCGGAAAGCCGCAGGTCATAAATTTTATGTCAAGCTCGATCTAAAATCGGGTTTCTATCAAATTGAACTCACTGATAGAGCGCAAAAAATTTGCTCTTTTGTTACTCCCCAGGGACAATACTTATTTAGAGTAATGCCTTTTGGATTAACGAATGCCCCTGTTACCTTCCAAAAAGCAATGGACGAGTGATTACAACCAGTAAACAGTATTACATCAAATATGATAGATGATGTAATAACTTGGGGAAACACCATTCAAGAAACAACTAGAAATGCTTTATTAGTGATGGACCGTCTAGAGTCGTGCGGCTATAGACTAAACCCACGATAATGTGCTTGGTTTGTTACACAAACTCGTTTTCTTGGACATATCATAGATAAAAATGGTATTCAGGTTGATCCATCAAAGATTCAAGGCATTCTAGATAGACCAATGCCAAAAACTGTCACGGAAGTTCGTGCTTTTCTCAACTCCTGCAATTACTTTCGTGATTATGTCAATGTTTTCAGTAAACTAGCTGGCCCACTACATGAATTAACATCCATAGGAGAAAAGAATCTACCTGTAACATTATATGATGAGCAAATTACAACTTGGAAAAAAACTCGCAATGCTTTGATTACAACCCCTATTTTGAAACCAATGGACTCGCACTTGCCAGTAATTCTTGATGTTGACGCATCAGATAGGTATACGGGTGGGGTTTTACTGCAACCGAATGTTCCTTTCTCGTCAGAATTGCGTTTGACCTTACTTCAGCCATCTATGGATGGTGCATTTTTAAATCCAGTGGTATTTACAAGCAGGAAGCTTACTCCGACCCAAAAACGTTATTCTTCACAGGAACGCGAAGCGTTGAGCATAGCTCAAGCCCTCCAAACTTGGCAAGATTGGATTGAGGGTTGTGAAATAATCGTAAGGACAGACCACGAAAGCTTAGCTAGTATACGTAAAAAGACAAACTTACCACGACGTATGCAAAGATTTATAGACGTTATAGAACATTTTGATCCAACAATAGTGTATATGAGAGGAAAATTCAATCATTTGGCAGATTGGTTGTCACGACCGACAAATGACATAACAGCATTCCCAATATCAAGATACGATCCGGTTCATGAAAACTCTACAACTATTGAAGACAATATATCTAAAGACGCAGAAAGATTATCTTGGATTGAATTACAAGCAATTGGAGAGTTTTTACAAAATGGAATAAGGCTGCCAAAATATGTAACGGTCAACTGGGTGAAAAATATTTTGCATACCACAATGGATCCACTTATAGGGTAACTGATAATAAATTTTTCAAAATTCACCATTATGGTAAACTAGTATCGGTCTTAACTAAATTATATGAACAGAGTGCACATTGTTCGATAGGAAATTTAGTAAGGGAAGCAAGAAAACATTTATGGCACCCGGATATAATATTAGCGGCACGGGAAGCATTTAAATTATGTCCTCGATGTCAACTTATGACAAAGCTTATAAATGTCAACGAGCAAGATATTCTAAGACCAGTTCAAGCTCCAGCTCCATTCACAAGATGGGGAATGGACCATACTGGGCCAGTACGTCATAATGGACAATCTTTATATCTTTGTACTGCTATTGACCATACAACATCATATGGCATGGCATTATTAACACAATCTCCAAATACTGCTTCTTGTGTTATACTAATAAATCAAATTTGGACACTTTTCGGCATTAAACAACTAGTTACTGATAATGGTCAAGTGTTTTTAAGCAAAGACATGTTGTCTTTATGTAAAGAAAAATCAATTGAACAAAATTTTACCAAGCCATACTGTCCTCAAACAAACGGGAAGGTTGAAAGATTCAATGGTATTATTAAAACTATATTTTACGCCGTATCCTCAAATAATCAAACACGTAGTATTCAATGGATTTTAGAGAAGACACTTAACACTTATAATCGACGTCCGAATTCAACAGGATATTCACCAATATTCTTGGCTTTAGGAGTAACCCACGAAGAACCTCCTAGCCTCTACCTACGAGAACTTACCCCTTCGGAAGAAGCCGCTTTTGCTTCAGATCTTGTCAAATTATATAACCCAAAAATAGATAATGCATGTTTGAATGTTGCTACAGGGGAAAGCAGCGAGGGACGAAATTCGTTCGTATTTACAAGAAAAAAAAGCCCGGCTTAGAATTTTCGACAAAGGAAAAGAGACCATAAAGGAGAACCGTTTTATGACGGCCCCTTCATTGTTGCTGATGCAAATCCCCAAAATGGATATATTTTGCGTACTCCAGGAGGATTTACCCTCAAGAATGAATACTATGGGCAACAACTGTTTCCAGCATATGTTCGTGACGGTCATCCTGTAAGATCCTTATGGTACGGTAATAAATCTTTACTCGAAAAGGATAGACTCAAATTAACGGATACGTTAACACCCTGGGAACAATGTAATAATGAACAATAAATTAGAGAGGGGGGAATGGTGTGTATCCATGTCACTACTAAGTCACGTTACTATTTACGACTAAGTCATCCGTGTGTTTTAATATGTAATCTTAAGTAGCGTTTAACATTATAAGTAGCTTTAGGACATAGAATACAAAAGACAACTTATCTTAGACTTAAAGAACTCAACAGGCATACTGTAATAATAATTATAGTCGTGCTTCGAGTCTCAAGTCTGTCTTAAGCAAAAAGGCACACCTTCCTGTGAATGAAACCCTCCTGGAGTCGTGATACACGCCATCCCCCCACCACCCCCGTTGAAATTCACCATCATCCCCCATGTCAACTCAAGGGGGTGAACAGCAAAAACAAGGATTTATGTGCTGATCTAAATTTTGTTGTAAACTACGACAGAATTTATACATATTTGTACTGGTTATTTATCACATTCTATCAATAAACAATTTATGAATTTATATATTAGGGTTAAGAGAGGTTTGTGATTTTAGATTAATTCCAACTCTCATTATGTCTACTTTGGTTTCAGTGAACATATTCGAAGTAGGTGTCCTTACAATACAGCTGATCAGAATATTGGATCGTAATAGCAATCTCTTAACATCGGCACGACGGTGGCACACTGAAACCAAAGTAGACATAATGAGAGTTGGAATTAATCTAAAATCACAAACCTCTCTTAACCAAAAAGTCACATGTATTGATTCTCAATCGGGTAAAGCGTTAATGGAACAGTTATTTTTATAGAAATACTCTCTGAAATTTATGTAGCAAGTTTTTGAGGATTTCTCTTGATTGGGCGATCTTTAACAAACTAACCAAATTAATGGAACTAATGCACGTTGGCCGACATAGGGTATGACGAATAGTAGGCACTTGGACTTAGTTGGCTCATGGATAGTGCCAATAAGATAGAGAGAAAATCCTGTATATTATTTGAAATCCTGCATAATCCTCTGCAATACAACGGAGAGTCTCGTAAAACTTATTCACTGTCCGAGTACTAATTCCTGAAAAATTTCTGCTGTTCAGGCCATGCTAGCATCGTATTTGTGTTACTAAGCATGTTTCGCCATACAAATTGTACATTTTGCGTGAAACAAAACATAAAGTTGTTTCTTCAGTGGTCGGGGGGATTGATTTTTTTTTTGGATTGAAAATTAGAAGGGAGTAAAATTGTAAAAAGAAATGTCGTGATCTGTTGCAACTGCCGTGAATCGAACACGAACCTCCACCTTGGAAGGGTGGAATCCTAACCATTGGACCACAGAAGCTCTTTCTTTTGAAACCTTTAGTTATATAAATATATTACAGTTTTTGAATCAACAAAATATTTAAACTTAAAAAGAAAATGCTCGACAACTAGTAATCTCTTCGAGCCAAAAAATGGGGGCAGATATATTTGCCCCCATGCACCCTATTACATGGAAGCACGGAAGGTAATATGCAGGACGAAGAATGTAAGTACAAGGAGATCCTAATTATACTTCTTGGCTTTGTGGCATTTTTCTGGATCTCTGTTACAAGTTTCTGGAGAGCAAAATAATGAATGTGACCGATAAGAGTTTGTAGAAGAGGGATTTTACTGTTGTGGCGAGGCTTCTGTTGATCTTGTGCCTATCTATCTGCAATCGATGACTGCTCAGAAGCCCAGAAAAGGAGTAGTCGATAGTATACACCTTTCAAATCATGATCGGAGCGACAAAGATAACTCTTTAGTACTGCGTGGCAGCTTTCGATTATGGAGGTGACTGTGTAAACAAAGTGGAGTTGCTCATCAACCCGGAAACGCACCAGCTTTTCTTTCCATATCAGCCATGTATTACTGACAGGAGAAAATGCTTCTTTTGGAGCTATACTTCTTAGTTTATTAACTTCATTATTATATGCAGTCTCAGATGATACTGCAAGAACAGCATTCCACTGCTTTAAGAATTTAACAAACTTGGGACTCCGTACACACTTTTTTCCTTAACAATGAGATGGTGGGAAGTACAACAGATCAGATAATTAAGCTGAAGTAATTAAATTAAGTGAAGGTAAATCTATAACCTAACTATGCTCTACGTATCTACTTCCTTCTCATGCTCTTATATTTCTGCCTCGATTCTCTTCTAGTACCATCATTAAAGAATCATTCTATTGGGTCCTTTCTAGAAGGTTTCATCGTTATCTCTACAATTAAGAGCTTCATAGAATCGTTCTACCAAGTCCTTTCCAGAGGGCTCCATTAAATATTGAACTCTCGCTTTTGCCTAGACTATATAGCATAGGCTACAGGGGCTTTCCAGCTTACTAGCCGATACAGAAAGTACCTCTTAGTCATCGTCAGTAAGTTCATATTAACATGGCATCGACAGAGTAGGTGGGGTATTGATGGAAAATGATTTTTCAATTGCCTTCATCAGGGCTGGCTTCCTATCTGTAACGATTGATAACGGCATATTCATGGACTCTTTTGCCATTATCTGGATCAGTTGCTCTATAACCCAGCTATAGTCCAATTCTTTCTCACTAGAAAGGAAAACCAGACCAAGTTAGATCACCCTATTTTCTCCTGTTATGCCACATATTTTGAGTATTGGCATGTTAAAGCGATTGGTTTTATATATGCAATCCATAAGTAGCACGTCAGTGTTTGCTTTCCATAACTCTACAGCCTCGGGATGGAGATACATCAGTCTTGGGAGTGTACCCCTATCTACAGCTGTAACATATTGAGGATTAAATCCATTTTTTTTGAAGCTCATCAAGTAGCCATTCTAATGGTGTCTGTCCACCAAGTTTTCGCTGCTTATATTTTTCCATTATGTTACTGATGTCTTTTTGAAACCAAATTGAAGCCATAACGGTCTCTAAAAGCACTCATTATTTGGGATACCGATAAACCGGCTTAAGCAAAGCCACTTATTTCACTTCGTAGTGATTCTGTTAGTGTCTTGCTTGAGCTATTTCGACCATGATTATGAGCATTTGCCACCGTGATTTTCCGTGTATCCTCACTAAGCTTAATAATAATTTTGAACTGACACCCGGTCTCTTTACTGCAAATACCCTTTCGCTGTTTTGACTTTCAGGTTACTACTAGACTAATTGATACAAGGAATCTCMMKGAYMCKMCGARRAKCTAKAACTCAACAAACCACGACGTCCACGTTTACTCAGACG
>CACM01003495.1:0-10324 GCA_000208805.1 Erysiphe pisi
AAGAATGTTGGAACGGAGATAGATATATGGTTCATGCCATAGACGAGTATTCGAAGTGGCATGAGGTCAGCACAATTAAAATCAAGTCGAAACCAGTAATCATGCGTTGGACCAAATCAGTAATTCGGAAGATACAGAGAATTTTCAATGCTGACGTGTGCATCATTCGATCAAATAACGAGCGTGGATTTGGTAACGAACTTGCTAATTTGTGTACTGACCTGGGAATAATTTACGAAACATCAGTAAGAGCTACACCTGAGCAAAACGATCTTGCTGAGCGAAGTGGAGGGGCATTAACAGCAAGAGCTCGTGCAATGCGGCTTCAAGGAAATTTACCAAAATCCTTAGCTAATGAACTGTACAAAACGGCTGCATATATTTTAAATCATACTCCAACCGGAACTCTCAACTGGAAAACGCCATACGAAATGGTTTGGGGTCAAGAGCCTCTAGTTTCACATATGCGACCAATAGGATGTCGTGTGTATGCTTTAAATAAAGATGTTAAAAAGGCGGACGAAACAGAATCTCGAGCAATAGTAGGACATCTAGTAGGTTATCAAGGAACCAATATATTTCGAGTTTGGCTCCCTACTCATGATGAAGTCTTTGTTACACGCGATGTTATTTTTGACTCAAACAGATTTTTCAATAGTACCAACGAATATGCTAATATATCCTTCATTCGACAAACTATTGAGTTGTTAGAGTTTCCAGAAAGCAATGCAGAGGTTGATATCAGCATCGAAGATTTTTACACACAACGCCAAAGACTTAACGAAGTTAGTGTCCCATCAAGAACCGTTAGAAAAGATGTAAGCGTGGGGGGTGTAAAGAAACATAATCCATWACCAAGGTATACAAGGAGCAGAGCATCAGCCAACACGTCAATTATTAACACCTGCTCCATCTGAATTTGAAGATATCTCTAGATTTAACAATACACATTCAGATGATCTAATAGAACTTGATCATTCACTGGAGATCCCAGTACAATCCGAAAATCATTGAGAGTCATACTCAGTTCCAGGAGGATTTGGTATCGATAGACAAGTACCTTCTCAACCTATAAACTTAAATCCTTATGATACCAACTTAATTATTACCGGTAAGCGTAATCGTAAGCAGGTGCCTAATCCAAATGTTTTTTCCATTCAAACATATGTTATAACGCTGGGCGTTATGCCATTAAAAACATATCTGTATACATTCGCTACAGAAATCTCGAAATGTAATCCAGTTAAAGAGATTCCCCATTTACATCAGTCAACTACCACCTCCTCCAAAAAATGTTAAATCACTTGGTAGACATATTTTTTGAGATCAATTCAAACAAGCACTCCTAAAAGAGTGGAAATCTCTGCAACAAAAAGGTTGTTTTATGAAAACAAATCTAATAAAAAACACAGCAGACGCTGAAGTTCTTCCCTTGATGTGGGTATTCACTTACAAAACTAATGAAGAGGGGTATTTAGCATCGTTTAAAGCACGGCTTGTATTTAGAAGAGAACTTGGAGAACCTCTGGAACATACGTATGCAGCAACTCTAGCGATTCGAAACTTTCGTGCTCTGATAGCAATCGCAAATTATTTCGACTTGGAACTTAAACAATACGACGTGCCGACTGCTTTTTTGAATGCAAGACTTAATCGAAATCTATATGCTGAGACACCGGACGGACTTGAACAAAGTAAAGGAGAAATACTAAAAGTAATCCTAGCACTATATGGGCTCAAAGAATCACCACTTCTTTGGCACGAAGAATTGAAGAAGACGCTCGTTAAAAATTTGGTTTGATAGATATTCCTGGATCTCCGTGTCTTAACACTAGCTCATGGTTAAATCTCTTCGTATATGTAGACGACATATTTATGGCATATCATAAAAACAAAACGGATACTCGTAGGGCATTTGAACAAAAAATGCCAAGTACATTCCAATTAAGAAAATATTCTTGGCARTGTCCAAGATGCGTTTATAGACAAGGTCTGTGCGAGATTTAACATTCAAATTGTTGGAAAACCACCTGAAACGCCATTATCAGACAACTGGCTGGCTCAATCTGCAGAAGAGCCTGATATTAACCGAGCCAAATTATAGCAACAACTCGTCGGCCCCCTAGCTTACATCGTATCGCATTCTGGGGAAGACCCGACGTGACTCGAGCACACGTGATTCTGGCTAGTCACCTAACGTCCCTTAATGCACCATATAAATGTGGAGCATAGAAGCATGAGGTTATATTGATTGATTGATTGATTTAACATTTAACGCCAAGCAGGCTCACAGGCTTAGCCCGGCCTCGTGCCTCCCGAGGGGCGTTTGGCGTGCCTGCGCAGCGTAAGGCTACCAGGCAGATACTCTCGTTTAGAAACGACAAACCAATCTACTCAAGCTTCTCGATATAAAACGAGGGGCCCAAGAAATCTATTGACCGGTGCAAACTGATCAAAAAAGTATTTATTTACTAAATTTGTAGATGTTTTTTTTTGTGTAAGTAAAAGAAAATAGAAGGAAAGAAGAGAGATTTTACAGTTCGTCCATCACACTTCATATGGGTTTACCTCAGTACACCATTTCTCAAAAGCTCTGGCCCCTTCAGTTGTGCCCAGAATCCACTTTATATCTCCTTCTAGTCCGGTTGAGGGTGTGGGTCGAGGTGCTCTTTTATGTCGGAGTTTCCTGCAGAAGAAAGGGTGTTCAACTGATCGATCTTGTCCGCAGGAGCACATTGTGTTGGCATCTACATGGTTAAAGCGTTGATGGTATGCTGCGAAGTTGCCATGTCCAGACCTAGCAGTTACTCACCCTCAAGTATATCATGTAGTTGTATAGACAATACAGTCGTCACATGATATCTGAAGCTACCTGAGGATCCAAGGCCATGCAGGAACGCCAACTGGGTGGCTTGAGCCCGGGAATATCCCGAATGCCTGCTTGGCGCTAACCAGTAATAATAACAATTTTTGACATACATGAATATACCAAGGCGATTTGATGGTGAATGGACGGTCTATGTACCCTCACATTCCTTGGGTACGCACTCCACAATCTTTTCTGCAGCAAACTAAATCATTTAGCTAAAATCAAGAATAATACATTTTTACTCATCTAATCTCAAATTTGGCGCCGCCGCAACTTCACCAGCGTGCACTGCCACCTGATCCGCTAGACGACGGGGATCGCGTCTCAAAACCAGTACCAACAATGTGCAAGGCCTGTGATGACGGATTCCTCCCCCTTACCGGGACCGACAGATCTGAACCCGAATCAATTTGCCTGAACGAAAACTCTGATTAGAAAGCTAGTGCAGCTATTTTAATGGAAACTATCAAGGCCTTCTAGATCAACAAAGAAATGCCATCAAAACCTCGATAAATAACACACTGGGGTTGGAGCTGACTTCCTTGCACTCTTGATAGATGGGGCTTCTAGAGCAATGCGAGGCGAGCGGGTTTATGTAAGCCAACGAAACACACAGAATACAAATTTGAGCTCCTCTAGAGCCACCTAGGTATAAAAAGTAACTAGCAATGAATATGGTTATATCTTCGCGAATTAAAAAGAGGCACTGAAGACAAATCCTTCTTGGAGTCAGATCAAATAGGATCGCTGAGGTAAAATCAGATTTTATCCTAATCACATAACACAGAAAACTGGGATTTTTGAGCCTTACCAGAAGGCTCATAGAATTTTACCTTTTAACATCTTGATTTCTAACGCTTGTTTTTTTCCAACTGAAGTGGCAATTTTAACACCAAAGCTTAAAAAGGCAGCTTCCCTCAAAGATGCAATTGAAAAAAAAAAAAAAAAGTTTGGAGGCAACTTTTGAACGTGAAGAAATTTGGATGGCTTTTGTTATTGGCCCAATTCCTAAAAGAATTCCCTATCTAGATGGTTTACAAGAGATAATGAAAGGTCATCTTTATAAGGAGTTAGCTTCTGCCAGAGATGTTGTATCGATTCAGTACTTGGGCTGAATTCACTGCTCCCAAAACTAAGAGCCTTATGGATATGTCCGTATTTGCGTACCTGGAAATAGGACGAATAAATGCCTATCTAGATCTCGAATCTTTCATATCCTGAGATGTGGCGAAAGTATAACCTTAGATTTTGATTTCATCATTAACTAGGTCTGATGAGTCATCAGGATCAATTCTTGCCTCATCCGAGGTCTTTAAATTATAGGAGGACATTTATGTGGTGTGCGGAAATTGCTGCTTTAGGCAAGACTTAATGCAAGATGGGAGTACGAAATAATTGTCTCAACTAGAAGAAGGTTGTCACTGTGTATGCGGTGGAAGCTAGAGGGCCATAACCTGTGGAGCATAGAAGCATGAGGTTATATTGAGAAGGCTAACTACTAATTATAAACAATGTGTTTTCACGTGATATTTAGTGGGTCGTTCTTACCACAAGATACACCCCAAACATACTGACTGAAATTATGATGATATCATCCTCGGAGCCGCTATTCCTCCCATCACTCATCTGTTGCTGTCTCTACCTCGACCGTGGCTTCGTGTACGACTTCCCCTGGTATCAACTCTTTCACAAACAGCTATCTTTTACCTTCTAGATAGTGACTCATCTCCTATAATAGCGTTTACACGTTCAAAAAGAGATATATCACGTTGAGTTGATGCTATTTGGGCTCTATGATGGAAGCAATAGGTCTGCCACGAGTTCTAATCATAGCAGGATCTCGAACTTGCAACAAAGGATCAGAAACAAGAAGAGGAACTTCAAGTGATGATTTTCTGAAGTAACAGGTTATGAGATCCGGTTGCAAATCAACCTTATATAAATCTATTCAAATACAGAAAAATTATTCTGTCGATCAAAACCTAATATATCTCAAATTAAATATCCTCATCGTTACCAAGTAACACCTACTTTAACCAACACCAACACCTATCTTTACCCATATCAATCACTAAATATTTTACCAAGATGAACATCGATAAATCATACACCAAGAAGCTAGCAGGCCCAGATAACTGTTCAATGTGGGCAATAAGAATGGAGGCCATACTAAGGAAAGAAATGACAAATATAATTATCGAATCAGATGATGTTTCTCAAAAAATAAATTCACCGGCATTATCAACTATACAATTATAATATCTGAATGACGGGCCACTATTACAAGTTAAACATATCAAAAGAGCTCACGAGATTTGGAAATCAACAGAGAACCTATAATGTGCCACAGGTTTTAGCTCGGAATTCATCCTTTGTCGTGATTTTTTCGACACAAAACTCTCTAAATTCAACAGTATGGAAGACAATATCAATCGAATTAAACAATTAAGTGATGATTTAAATGCGAAAGAAATACAATTACCTAGACAAATCTTGTTCGCCTGGATTCTACACAACTTGACAAGTGAAACCGAGATTTAGTGTCAAATATAACCCAATGTCTCCGAAGCAATAAAGATGCTTACACCATCGAGACATATTTTTCAAACCTCCTAGACGAAGCAAAAAGATTTAATTTTGAAGAAGAAAAACATAATAAAATTCTTTATACATCACCAACACAATCAATTCTCTTCTACAATCAATCAATATACACAATCAAATTACACACATATCAATTATTACTTTAAATTCCTTACAATCACATTATTACAATAAGATTCTTGAACTTTTAACTCTATCACCCAGTCCAATAATAATACTTTAAGACTTACTAAATTATGTCAGTAATTTAATCTACTTGAGAATATTCACTACTAATCAGCTTCCAAACTTTTTATAGGTTATGAGCCCGGATGGATATCTTCTAGCTTTAAAAATCCTGGTATTTTTTCACCCGTTATTTGAATTTATGGCCACAAGGTGAGCCAATGGTCGTGGTCTACGCCCTGCGAAAAACTGGATCGAAAGGTGACTCCGTATTGTTTCGCAGATAGGCTAGTTGTCTCAGTATCATATGTAGTGCATGTGGAGTAACATAAGGAATAAGATTTTGGAATAGAGGAATATTTAGTTCAATTGGCGCCCGCATTTTGGCCTCGTCAATTCTAATGAAATTTTCTTTTCTTTTATTCATCAACAGGATTTCGATACCATCTACTATTATCTTAAGATCACCTACCCTGAATTAGAAAAAATGATGATCAATTTTAAAAATTTATTTACCTGTTGAAAAGCCTAAATGATGCTTCAAAGCCCGATGAGAACCTTCAGATCTGGATGTGGTTGTGGTTCTGCAATGCAATATCTTGTTTGTGAAATATCTCGCGATCTTTGGGGCAAAAAGACTAAGCCATTTCTTTACCAGAAATTCCACTGCATCGAAGTTTTCCGCAAAATATTTTTGTTGCAATTCACCCTAAGAATCTTTGTATACTTTTTGACTGGTTGAATTGATAACTTTATGCCATTCTGCATAAAATTATTCCAAATCCTCTTTCGTCTCAAAAAGTGGTTTTCACTTGGAGAGCACATTCTCGTTCACGCGTCACACACAGAGCAAGTTATTTGTTGTAGGAAATACTTCTTTTGACGCACCAATAAGATATAAATCTCTAACAATGACTACGGGCATCGGTAGATTGATTTACATTATATATTCCTTAAGCTTTCAAAACCCAATCAAATGAATCCTCTGTCTCATTGGATAGGAAAGCGAAGGCGGTATAGAAACTAGTACTAATGGACGTATGACCTACGACAACTAAAGAGGGAAGTTTATATCGATTGGTTTTGTATGTACAATCCATCAAAAGCACTTCATGGTTGTGTTTCAAAATTTAAATTGTGTGAGCTTCTACAAAAAATAGGTCTTCTTCAATAATCTGGTTTTTTTCGTATTTCCCTGTCTAAGTTCTGTAAAAGTACTTGGATAGGAGTATGTGATCCCGGTTCTACTTGCCATATTTGTTGTTTAGCGTTATAGATATCTTTAGATCTCACCCTACAATTATTATCTGAACGCCCTATAGAGGTTAATATTTGTCCAGGAGTGTTTTGAGTCTGTCTGTGTTTGAATCTTGATGCTCTCCACAGTTTCCGTACTCATGGCCAGTTTTCGAAGGAACGGATGAGATCCTTAACTGCTGGGTTCATGGCAATCTTCTTCATGCGTAATGATAATTATCAATCCCACGTCCATTCTAGTCCGGAGTCTAGCAGGCGAATGGACAGTCGGTGAGTCTACTGGCGGTGCGCCCTTTTGCTCACTCCGCCAACAGATTTGATCTTGCTGCCGCGGTCGCATCGAAGAACTACTTAATTTAAGAAGCCAGTCTTTTTAGAAGTCTTTGTACGTCTTTGTACGTCTTTGTACGTTTTTTACAATCGCATAACCCTGACTTCCTGCATTGGCTTGAACAGCATCAATTAATGCACAGAGACTAGGCTAAACAGTATCTGTAGGAGGAGGAGCAAGATTCATAGTGACAATTGGTATTTTAAAATGATGAGAAGATTATGTAGAAATATTAATTAGAGAGTTGTGATCAGAGAATTCAAAACAAGGCACAAATGTTGATTAATGCCTATTAGTAAATATATATGAGCATTCCAGTTACGTTGGCCAGGACACGGCATCCTAATTGGGTCCACTAATTTCGCTAAACCTGTTTTTGGCTTACAGGGGCTATATGTAGGAAATGGGGGTACCAGAAGGCCTTTACCTTAATCTATTAATAGCAATGAGAATAATATGGCTCTACGTCAGAACTGATAATCGTTGCTTTCCTCGTCTGACATTCATCAACAGACCGAAGAAAACTCCAAATGGGTTGAGATGCTGTCTCTTCGTTTGAAGAGGGAATATCGTCGTATCTAGCGACTATTGACCCAAAAATCATTCTTGTTTCATGTGCCGAATCAACAGTGTTAAGTCTCATCACCCAATAAAAATCATTTCTACCTCAATGTCAACAAATCTATCGTCTCCAAATAATGATCACAAGTAGCACGACAGAAATCCTCATTTATCACAACTTCGCAAAATTTCAGACAATTCGTCAATTGTAAGCAAAAAAAAACTTAACTTGATCAATATTTTAATCAAAAAGAAGAAAAATCTGCGACCTATTCGATGCAACTCAAATAACTGACAAGAAGTGGGCCATTGAGTATGGAAATACATTAGGTGGATGTTAAAACAGCACTGCTTAAATAGTCCAATCGAGGATGACGTATATATGCAACGACCACATGGTTTTGAAAGGGAACTGCTAAAAACCCATAAATTTAATTTTAGTACACACGTGAGGAAGATTTCATCGATGTGGGGTATTAAGGTTGCCAGAGCAACTAATAAAGAATCGGCCGGCAAAATCGAAATCTGCCGAAATGTGTTACAGTTATAAATGAGGAAGTAGTGCAAACGACGCTCCGTTTATGAGAAAATTGTGATAGTTGATATTGTGAGTAAATTGTTTACAGCTAAGATAGAAGAGAAGGATATTGTTTTTTTTTTTATTTAATTACTATAATTCTATAAGAGAAAGCTATGCTACTATATAGAGATGATACAGTGCAGTGATACTTACTCTTACGTCATACAGGTTGCTAATTGTTACAGAGCTTCAATAAAATACAAAAGGGGACGAAACCTCATGGTTTCATATCTGTAACATTCGGATTTTTGAGGTATTCAGAAGCTTTGGCGCACTTTTCGTCAAATACAAATAGAACATCTTTTTACATTAACCTCGTAAGTGGTAAAACGAGATAAGAATGGTTTATTTGAACATCAGTTCACATCGATGATATATCCCAAATATTTTGTACGCTTAATTTTAAATTTACACTTTGGTATATCTAGAGTAAGACCACTTTCTCGTAGCCTTTCCAATGTCAGTTTTACCTTGCATCGATGATCTTCCTTCGAGCCATTTGAAAAAATTAAAAAATATTCTATATATGCCGTGCAGAGGTCATCTAGAAATTCCCTTAAAAGCCAATTTATATTTCGCTGAAACATGGCGGGTGCTCAAGTGAGTCCAAATGGTACTATATTCCACTCATACAATCCATACCTTGTCTGGAAAGCCATTTTGCTATACGAATTCAATGGAATGCCTGGCTCACGTCAAACTTTATAAGCTAATTGGCATGGCACAATGATCTCAATGATTCTCGAGCCAGTGATAGTGGGTAGCGGCCTTTCTTCGTTATTGCATTAAGAGCTCTGTAATCGACACAAAATCAGAGGCCACCATTGAGCTTTTTAACAAATAATATAGGAGCTCCGGCCAATTATTTTCTATCACGAATGAAATTCATCTCTAGTAGTTCTGTCAGTCGTTTTTCTTAACACAAGTAGTTCATCGCGTGAATCATTCTAGATCGCACACTAAGACTCTTTTTTTTCAACTCCGTTGCGGTCATTTCGTAAGGGAATATAATGATCGATTTCCGGTCTATGACCTGGTAATCTATTGGCTTGCTCTTGTAGAAAATTGATCAGATATTTAGAGCCCGGCCAATCAGGAATATAATTTGAAGGGTCTACAAATTTTTCTGCCGTAAGAGCTCTATCAATGTCTGCTAGTGTAACAGCATGTCTCAATTTAACTTTCCCCTTTTTACGTCCTTCACCAATAAGGGTAACATACGTTTTTGAGCTTATTATACTTAGATGATTTGATACTTTGGGAAGTCTTGACTTATTTGGAACAATATAACCCGCTTTCTCAAATTCTAGGGTTTCTATAGCTTCATTTATGTGCAGTTTATTACGAAATAGAAATGCCCCTCCTATCATCATTATTTGAATTTGTTGCGGCACAACGTAAGCCCACAGGATCTATGGTGAAATTGGCAGCTTGGTTAATTGTAGTGCGAACTCCTGGTATGGAGCTTTCCGTTTGTTAAGGTTTTATTTTAATGATATTGAGCTTATGTCTAAGGACGAAGGTGCCATTATCAACAATAATTTCTTCACATTGCAATTCATTAATTATAGAGTCTATTGTAAACGAAGGTGTTTCCATTTTTGGCTTAAAATCTTGCCATTCGGAATGAAAAATACCAACTGAGCCTTGTTGCTTCCAATTATCAAATCTTTCGCGCTCCACAGCACAACATTTCTATGGAGTTAGTATTTTTCTGAAACCTCTTCGCTCAAATTAGTGCTATCAATTTCAGGACCTACCATCAGTATGGCTGGATCAATTTTTTTCACAGCTATGTTATTGTCATGCAAGGGCCGATTCGGCTTTATGGAAAGTTTCGTTGAAAATGTTTGCTACTCCCACAACGTACGCAGCAATTCGCATCATATCTCGCTTGAAGGGTCTCTTTCGAGAACAGTCGTGCTCATGGCCGTGGAACCCGATCCATTATTTTTCC
>CACM01003483.1:0-14140 GCA_000208805.1 Erysiphe pisi
AATCTTCTTTTCAGTGAAGTTTCAATTACTATTATCTCTCGAGTTCGCTGGGAAGAAAACGTGAACAGATTTTTTTCTACGGGCTTCTTGATCTTTGTTGCCGACTTTTTAAATTGATTTAATATCGACTTCCTCCGATACTACAAGTCGTAAAGAGCTTTTATTGAACTGTTCTTGAACTTCAAAAAATCTCGTATTTTTTGCCGTTGTAAAAAGGTACTTGCTTTTTTATATCAGGATGCCTTACAACAATCTTTTGAGGCAAATGTGTTTGTTATTCTATCGTGTCATCCTCTCTAGTTTTAATACTATGTAGAATTCATGAAGCTTGAGAAAAGTTTAGACATGTATGGTCCTCTAAATCACAGCAATAGACGATTGATGCCTAGGTCCCCTTTTGTTGGTAGAACGCGGTTGTTGGAATTGCCAATGCGAATATCCTATTTGCCAAAATACTTGTGATCTTGCTTATTATCTCTTTTCTTATCTACATCTCATCATCTATAAACTCTATTCTACGGACAAGGAATTCAAGACTCGCTTATTACAACCTTTAGGCGATCCTAATTGATTGATTTGATTTTATTGGGCTACTTGAGTCCTACACTATCTAACACATGTAGGTCCTCTCTGCCTACAGGCCAGATGTACCTATGCCTCGGGTAGTATACACGTTCCTATGCCTCCTTCACGGCCTCTGTCCATCAGTAATTCCCCCACAAGCCTTCATTCGAGTACACACCTATAGGAGCCATTARCCCATCATTATCCTTCCTCTCCAGTCAACCAAACGATGACCATTTGCGGGTGTGTCGCTGCCGGGAAAATTTCTCCAAAAAGCCACTGGGTGCAAGGCTGTCGTACTACCGACATTAGCACTAAATCCGAAGACATAGCTACCCTTCTGAAGCTTTCGGAGAGGCCGTCCAGTCGGGCGCAGCAGGCCTATGTGTACCTAACAGAGTCATTCTGTCCTTCCTAGCCTCCCCTTTTCCCGATTAATTTGAGCCTTGGGACAAATCAATAACCGCGACAAGATATCAGAAAAGTCTTGGTCCAGAATGGTAACCGTGAAGTAGCCTAGCCTAGCCTAATCATAAGATACCGTTACGGACTTGGGGATGTCGAGTAACTCATTTGATAGGTTGGTCTTCCTGGCTAGTCGTGTCGGGCTGAAAAAAGTTTTGTGTCGGAATTTTGATAACTCTAAATCTGCCGGTGACGAGGACAGACGGGTCTTGGACTTTGCTGCCTACAAGCTTTATATACACTCGACGTAGATAGTATATGTTGAAGTATGACGGGGGCTTCCCTGACTATCATGATAGCGTTTTGTACCGACAAAAAAACCTCCTCTTACCCAACATCATTGTTGTTACCATTCCGATTTGAGATTAGCGGAGCGTTTTCTTCGAGAACAAGGAGGAGAAACCCAGCTCGAAGTTGAGAAAGGGATGTTACTCAATCTTGGCTCTACAACTCTTTTCACAGAGCTGTAGGTTCGTTGGGGACACCACGTACAGGCGTTGAGTTGTCGACCCCCATGATCTTAGCTAAGAATCACTCACATTTACATCCTTTGAGTCATTTTTTCATTCATCGATTCTCTCTGCTTAAAACTTTTCACAAGTAGTCTAAATCACATCTGTCGTAGGTTATGTTGTTGTTGTGTACTACATAATTGCGTGTACTCTCGTAAAGAAATACGATTCATCTTTGTGAAAAAGAAAACCGTGCATAAATCACGTGGGAGCGGGGGTGAGGAAATAACCAAAGGAGGGTGAGGATTTAACATTTTCCTAATTAAATCATCAGATGACGGGGAGGGAAAATTATTGTTGCCTATTTTATGACCTAATTAGGCAAAGCGTGATTGCAAATAGCGATGCTGATTGCATATATCCGCTCCCATTCACCAGAAACAAAAATATGATTGATTCAATGGAAATATCACAAGAATCTCAAGCTCCTTCGACGGAAACGAGCAGTCAACTTCCCCTCATTCCCCCTATTCACTGTATTCCCGATTCCCCTCCCCCTACCGCGACACCTTCAACACCGTCACTTCCTCAACCAGATAATACTCTAGAAGGCAGAAAGATTCTCAAGCCTACTATTCCCTCAAAACGTACTATACCAGATAGGATTTCCCCAATTGGTAGTAAAAAAATAAAAACACTGATATAGAAAACGCGTTCCTCCCAAAGGAACTTGCAGAAATAATCGCGATCCRTCAGCGGCGTGAACGTGCATGGCATGCACGTATATTGATATGTACGACTGTTATCAGTTGTATAGATAGTGGCTTGGCTATTTTTGAAGACGAGGTGGAAAAAGAAGAAGTTTCGGCATTTAAAGCTTACCTCGGACTTGCCATTGCTAAATTTGCAGCCGTCGACTCCTCACCAACCCCACCCCATATTCCATCTCACACACATCTGAGAAAAGCAAATTCTTACGGCTTAACGAAAAGATAATAATGTTGTGAAGAATGATGCTGTCGCAACACCACGAATTATGAAGAGCACAACTTTTAATGTTGTAAAGGAAAAGGAGGCTCCAAAATTACCTAAGATCCCTCAGATTGGCGAGAAGACCTGGGCGACAGTGGCTCGTAATGGTCACAAGAAAACTCGAGTAACACACCACACAAGTAGCCCCAGTGATTAGAGCAACCCAACAAATATCGAACAAGGACAAGTTACCTGCCAAAACCTCTTCAGACAAAAGACTCTTTGTTCGTCTGCCACAAGACCATGAGTGGCGTAAACTATCTCCTGCGGCCATCCGTGAGATAATTGTACAAAAACTTGCAATTTCACCTTCACTGTCTGGGAAAATAAAACCAGTCAAATCGGGATTTGCACTGAGCCCCTGCAGCACTGAAGCACGCGAGACCATTCTCAATGCAGGAAATGGTCTATTCTTAACGGGAGCTAAACTAGAACCAGCAACGAACTGGATTCCAATGATAATCCCTACGGTACCAACAACTAGTCGTAAGGTACAGGGGGAAATAGAAGTAAGCAATTCAATGCTTATTGATGAGGTTGAGCGTGTCTACTCTGTGCGGCCAGCTCATGCTAAACTTTACGGAGGGAATAAAGCTGGGGCGCCACATAGAACCTGGATGGCGTATTTCTTAAAGGCTCCACGTGCTGGTTTTGGAATTTTCGATGAATCTGGGATTGCTAGACCACTCAAAAAGCAACAAACATTAGAATTTTGTAAACGATGCAATGGACATCACCCCCAATAAAAACTGTTCTAGGGCACCGTCGTGTGGAAATTGTGGCTCAACCAACCATACTGTCACAATGGAGGTTGACAGTCTAAGGCTGAGGGTTGTTTATGTCTATTGGGAGCTGTCAACTGCTAGTGGTGATTGGTGAGTGGTGATTGGTGAGTGGTGATTGGTGAGTGGTGATTGGTGAGTGGTGATTGGTGAGTGGTGATTGGTGAGTGGTGATTGGTGAGTGGTGATTGGTGAGTGGTGATTGGTGAGTGGTGATTGGTGAGTGGTGACTAGTGAGTGGTGACTGGTGACTGAGGACTGAGGACTAAGGTCTATTGACTATTGACCATTGATGAGGACTTAGGGCAGCTAATGATATCTGAGGGATTCTAAGGACAAGAGTTAATAATTAATGATATTGATAACTAATGGTGTTGGTAGAACTAATGGTGTCTATAAAGACAGAAGACTAAGCGTGAGGAGTCCAGCTACTCTGAACTATGCCTTACTTATATACAGAAGAATTTCCCTAGAGTTCCAAATCCAGCACAAACGAGATCATCATTCTAACAATAGAATAGGGCTTTGGTGGTGATATCTACGTAGATGATGACGCTTAATAACTCTGTTCGTCAACGTCCTTTGTTTACTTTCTTAGCCTTATGAAGTGTTGACGTCAGCCTCGCTAAGGTTGACATCATAACCGAGATCCAGAATAGAAACAGATACAAGGATTACTATACATGGGTTCTAAAATTAGAAGAGCAAAACAATGAAAGAGTTCTAGTGACAACATTGTTATCCAAATGATACATTATACTCAGGTTTGACGATCAGAATCCTGACAAATACTATGATAGTTAAGTCACACTGGTGGTGGTTTAAGCACAATTTTCTTCACCAATTTAGCCGCCCCCGAATTGACATGGTGATTTGGATCATGATAAGTCGCTCAATCCCACAAGCACTAGATTGAATGAAGGCCACAAAAATTTTTGATATAAGAAGAGCACTACAACCTGGGCAAAAGACAGGTTGCAATCTGATATCCAACTATACTGGTCTAGAAACGCCCCTCTAATATACTAAAACCTTCACAACGATAGCTTTGATTACTGCCCTCGCGAACTCTCCTCAACACGGTCTCTAACAGCACACCTCTTCTCGGCTCGATCGAGACATGGCGATTTTGCCACATACCATGAACGCTTCAAGCACACAGATTTCTTAAAAACATGCAGTTGTAAGATCCTGAAGTCACTAACTCACATATTAGATTGTAGACTCCCAGTCCCCCGTCTACCCAAATCTCCTAGAAAGACAGTAGACACCGTCTAGTTTTATATCTCTGTTCGAGGGAGCTAAAATACTTACTAAATGGCTTAAATCCACAAAATTCTTTGTTGATATCTACCCCAGATCCTCTCCTGAGGAACTCTCTACATAATTAAGCCTCCTCTTAAACAGAGCTCCCCTTCCTTCCAACTACCCTTTGTAAATATATAGACCTACCCAATCTAGAGGTTAACAGCTAGGTAAGGATCTAGCTATAAACCAAATTTTCATCATGCCATACCAGGAGTATACAAATCTTAGCGTTTCGCCAATTCAACGTAAAAGTATTCTCCGTGAGTATCTGGAGGCTGGCAGTCCTTACAACCAAGCCCGTCTCAGCATTGGAAATACTGAAGAAAACAATCCCAATCCGTTTCTTGAGTCGTAGTATGTCAACCAAGGCAACCAACAGGAGCAGCTCTCTCAACTTGATCGAGGAATTCGATGGCATTCCTTCCTCTTCCATAGTCATTTCTTTCATCCAGAATTGATTAAAAAGATCTATGGTCACAATGTAACTTCCGATGCAATCGAATGGCGGGCTGCAAGGACAAAGATCCTAGAGAATACCAAGTCCTATAAGTTAGGGGTCTTGGATGCTATATCTTCTCATATTGATAGGATAGATCAACAAGAAGAAAGAAGCCACGTGCGGCAAATTAGAGATCGATGTGAGCCCCAGGAATTATTTAGGAGCTATTATAGCATAAATATATTTTAATTTTTGCTGGCATTACATGGCTAGATATGTCGATCTTGATAGGATCAGTGATTTGGGGAAATATTATTGCAGGAGTAAGTTGATGCCATCTATACTCAACTAAATTCTGATTATCGCAAATAGCAATTTATATAAACCTCTGTACTGAGGTCAAATTGTGGAAAGATACTATTGGCACCCCTACGGAAGACAATGTTCGTAGGGAGTTGTTGATGTTCTAGGATGAATTGCCGGTAGCACCTATATTCGATAGTGTTATAGAGAGGGAATTCTATCACATTGTTGATCGCGGAATGAACGAGTAAGAAGACGAAGAGATCCTAGTAACCGTCTTCTAATTGACCGATTTGTTTCGTTTGGTGATCCTCCACCAGGCACTGGTTGCCATCTCACTCAGCCAAGTCCCCCTCTGTTAAGAGATCAGATACACACCATTGTCAGATGTTATATGTACTTGGGATAACATATTATAACCCGTTGTTGGAATAGATATGTTGTTATATCGGGTTATCCGTCGGGACGTCGCAGTTAAACTAAAACTCATTTCTAATTATATTCGGTTAACAGTCGGAGATTATTAGTTGGGTCAAACTGGAGTTAGGAGTGAAGTTAATAGGATTTGATGCCAGGAAGTCGAATACTAGAATATAGATAAATACTCCATATCCTGTAACTTAGATCGCTAGCTTTATTAAATCTTTACATTCCAAATTCTTGCTTGTTGTGCACAACTTATATCGAAGATCGTAACACTCTGTTATGCGTATAACTAAAGAATGACCGTTTGCTGATATTGAAGGTGCATGATTGTGGATTAAGTGGCTAATATCAACAACGTATTCATCGCCCTATAAACGAATCCACAAGGCAAACGGGCAGATACATCGTTGACTTACAGAGCGTCTAATTCCCTTAAATTCACTCTCATTAATTCCTGCACGACCACATCTTAATTGACGTGATGAAACCACGTCTTGACGATTGATTTTTCTAGTGGATAAACGTAAACCATACCCAAGTTCAGCCGCAGCATTACGATAGATAACAATTGCAGCTTCGAGATCCAAGAATAGATCTGAGGTTAGGTGGCTAGAAGACGTAGACATTCCGATCAATATTAAGATAATAATCGAATTTGTGTTTTGATATGGATATAATTTTTACACTATCTGTGGGTTAGAAGCTTAACCAAAAAGATGTGAAGATCAATGCTCTGAATTACTTTGAATGGTTTTTATTTGATTGATTTTAGGTATTAAATTATTTCAATCGTAAAGATGTATGAGTATGTAAAAGTTATCTTTTATCTGTACATACAGTGGACTTGGGAGTAGTTAATTACTTTTGTTTTAAACCTGTCAACAGAAATTAGGTCACTAATCTTACAATTGCTATAGCAATGGTCCCATGAACTTGCTCCAGCAATATCCTTGCCCTTTTACCGCCAGTTAGAAGATAGAAAATTATTACATAATGTTGAAAGCTCAAGATTGAGGAAAATACAGGGGKTTCAGAGGAAATTCGACGATGTAAGTGGCTTATTTGAACTAGGGTTACAGAATAATAATTGCCTATATTTGGCCCTCAGGTTGTGTATCTGGCCCCCAATCTGTCCCTGCTTAGCCAATGATCTTTCAAGCTTTTCTATCAAGCCCCTGTCGTCACCCATCATTCTAGTCGGCTTTGGTTTAAATTTAAGTCCAATCATCATTTACCCTTATCCATCTGCAGTTGGCTTTTTTAACAACAAGGTGTCATATGGCACGCGAGTAAAATTCTTCGGATCTCCAAATGTGAGATTAAAATCAGTTTTTTACTTAAAAAATTTGTCAAAAGATGTGAGATTATTCCTATGGCAATGCTTATTCTTCTATGGAATATTCTTATAGTTAAGATTTAACTGCATAGCTATGCAATGGTGTCTTTTCTAATATAAGAAAATTATTTTTCAATCTCTTTAAATATGGATGATTCTGAGCCGTGAGAAAGCTTGAAGATGCCAGACGAAAAGGAAAAGTAAACATTATCTTGCGTATCGCGATAAAAATTTGGTTATCATATTCTATGAATTGAAGTATTATTTTTTTAGGCTCGAAGTAAAATCTTCTCGCTTTTCCTCATAGACTACACATATTTCCTAGGAAATTGATAGCAAGTATCGTGCTTCATTGTTGTCGATACTTGATCGGGATTGCTACCTTTCAAAAAGGTAAGGAAAATATCCTTTTGAGGCTTTTTGGGGTCTGAAAAGTTCCAACCGATAAGTTCATCATAAATGATTGTTAATAAAAATTAAAAGTTTGAAAAAATTTCCATATTACAACTGAAACTGTATTAACGTTAAAGGAAGAATGCATTTGGGTATCGCTGCATTATGATTAATATATTTGTTTATAAGCTCCTGAAATCTTACCGAGAATATCTTTAGATATATGTCATTGATCTTGCTAGCCATCTTGTTGGATCGACATTCCAAATGTCACATTTCAACAGTTAGTGAAATGTGGTCTAGCAGGGACAGCACTTGAAAAGTCGTGGAGAAGTGTATCAAGAACAGGATATACTGAAACAATGACCTGATTTCTAGTAATTGTTGGGCACAGTGGCATGGTGTCATTCCGTTTTATAAAAAGACGGGAAGACATCTTTTGGTTACTAGTGGGGCACGCTAATTTCATATATAAAAAAACACCCACATGATCATAATCATTCGAAACAGTCATTCAAAGAGATTGGTAGCCCTAAATAGTTGCAGCAACCCCACGCAAATTCTTTTTTCAGGAGTCTCACGGTATTGCGCGGTAGATAGGCAACACGGAATATCTGAAAAATTGAACGGATGTTCTGGGTAGAAAAGATAAGTTGCGCTTCTACACTCTATCGATAATAGATATTGTCCCTTTGTTGAAGGTGGAAAAGCCGCGTAGGAAGATGAACATAATGAGCGTTGCAACTGGATATAGATCGCTTTTGGCCTATTCTAGGGACGAGATGGCTTATGAGGAAGTGAAAGAGAGAGACTCACACAAGGCGTTCGCGGGGAAAACGGGCATAGTTTAAAGTAAAGAAATGACGGGTGAATAATCAAACCACTAACCTCGTCTAACTTTAGTCTCTGATTGATCTCAAGCTGAATCACAAATTTAAAATATTACATTTTACTGTAACAGAAGTTTATGACCGCCAAAAGATGACAGAAACAGTTCCAATTACGAATTCACTGAAGACTATATATGCTGAGGACACAATTCAAGCACAATTAATCAGATGGCAGAATCTTTTGAGGCAATTTTATTCAGAATATAGTCACCCGCCATGCTTCATATCACGCTCTCCGGGCAGAGTAAATATTATTGGTGAACATATTGACTACTCTTTATATGGAGTGCTTCCGATGGCAATAGCAGCAGATGTGCTTCTTGCGGTTTCAACATCAAGTCCCGAGGCTTCAGAAGATCATTATAAAATCAAAATTTCAAATGTCGACTCTGAAAACTTCCCATCTCATACCTTTGAATTCCAACATGACACCGTGGATATTGATCCCAAAATACATGAATGGACTAATTATTTTAAATCGGGGCTGAGAGGTGCTCTCGAAATCCTGCGGAAGAAAAATGGCATGCAATTTAGGCCAAAAAGTATCGAAGTATTAATGGATGGCTCAGTACCCGTTGGAGGTGGACTAAGCTCTTCGGCTGCATTTGTTAGCGCTTCTGCATTGGCGGTTTTGTATGCTAATGGAGAGACCTCCATTGACAAAACTACCCTTACAGAGCTAGCTATTATCAGTGAGCGCGCTGTTGGTGTAAATTCAGGTGGCATGGATCAATCCGCTTCTGTTTTTTCCCTTCGTGGATCGGCACTCTACGTGACTTTTGTACCCACTCTATCGAGAGAAACAGTGAATTTTCCAAAAACTAAACCAGAGTTGAATTTTCTAATTGCACAAAGCTTTGTAAAATCCGATAAACATGTCACTGGTCCAGTATGCTATAATCTTCGAGTTGTGGAGTGTTCTATGGCAGCGGCCTATCTTCATGCTTGTTTGAAAAAGGAAAATAATTCTATTTCTCTACCATCGGACTCAAGTCCTTTAGCAATCTCCCTAAGAGGCTTTCAGGACGCTTACTTTGCTGAATCTTCATTATCATTTGAAGATCAGCTTTCTGCACTTACCAAGTTAACAACGGAAATTTTCACCAAAGAACAAGGCTACACTCGCGAAGAAATCGCCAACGTTCTTGGCTGCTCGGTTCCAGAGCTAGAAAAAAGATTCATGTCGATATTTCCTGTGCGGGCTGAGCGCTTTTTACTCCGACAACGGGCAATTCATGTCTATTCTGAAGCACGTCGCGTACTACAGTTTTTATCACTACTTCAAACCCAGGCAGCACAGAGCTTAGATGCTGGCAGCGATCTTTCTACAGAATCCTTTAATCGAAGTCTTGGTGATCTTATGAATGCAACCCAGGACTCCTGCCGAGAAAATTATGCTTGTTCTTGTCCTGAAATCGATAATCTTTGTACGATAGCTCGTAAAGCTGGAGCATATGGAAGCAGGCTTACAGGTGCTGGCTGGGGTGGATGTACGGTACATCTTGTTCCAGATGATAAATTATTGGAAGTTCAAGCAGCATGGGAAAAAGACTACTATAGCAAGCTTACTCTTAATCCAGAACAAAAACGTGATGCCATAGTGCTAAGTAAGCCTGGAGGAGGAAGTACAGTCTACATTGTTAAAGAAAATGGATTCATTTAAGTATTAGAATAAAAGATTTTTATTCTTGCTCTAAGAGCCAATGAGGCAACTATCTGATGAAAAAAATGAGCGCTTACTTGTCTAACAAATAGATTTAATTTATGTAAATTTTGACTAAACGTAATTTTGACTAAACTTCTTTGGGAGCTTATGGGTTACGTAATCGATATGAAAAAGTGATGGTATATTACCTATTCATGAATGAAAAATTAACAAAAAAAGGTACTACAATTTAAAGTCTAGGTTTACCTTATCCCATCCTACCTTGATTCCTTGATGATCTTGATCTTTGGAAGTCTCCAATCTGTCGACCAGTTTTTCAGCAAGTTCAATCTTGAGTGAGCGGCTTCGCTCTGTACATAACTCATAGATAGTCGATAGATTGAAAGTCAAGGCGTGAAATCCATATCCTTCTTCGTCAGTTAGTTCCTCCAAGATTTTTCGAGCCTAAATCATGATTTCGGTCAGTTTATTAATAAAGTTTTTTTTATCCGGGGGTTAAAAGCAATACAGACGTTATGTCAATCGATAGGATCTCATACCTCATCAATACGACCCAAATAAATTAGCGAAACAGCAAGATTTTGTTTCCACAAAACTACCTCACTTGCATCTCCTGTTTCAATGAGGTCTTCCCATCCCTTTACTGCCTCGTCAAACTCTGCATCTGCTATATGAGCAAGTGTTGTTATTACTTTATTGTCTACAGCACAGTTGCGTGCTGCCTCAACATCACCAAGAAATAACCAAAGTAACGCTTTTTGGTAATGGAGGTTAGGATTGAAGGGTGAAAGTTGAAGAGTTGTCAGAAATCTAGATGCACCCTCGAAGTCTTCCATTTCTATTAAAGCACTTGCTACGCGGAGACCTAGTTCGCTAAGTTTTCGTTCCCACGATTCTATCTCAGAATCCTTGTCCTTGGTATCTTCTTCACTTGAGGCTTCAAGTAATTTTCGCTCACTTTTTAACCTAGTAAGAGCGAGTCGTGCCTCAGTTACAAGATCATAAAATCCAATCACACCTTTTCTTACATCACCAAATCCTATTCCTTGTAACCTGACAGCTAAGACTCTCAACTCCCACGGGACCAAATGCTTGCCATTTTTTCCATCACGATAATGTGCACTATTTAGGTCTCCTAATGCTTTTATTTCTTGAACAGCAAAAGCAGTCTGATTACACAGTGTTAGACAAGCAAGTCTCTTATAAAATAGATCGAAAATTTGTCCACTTGAAAGGGGTTTCTCAGAAGAAAGGAGCAATTGAGCAGCCTTAATTGCTGCATCACGAAATCTTCCTGCGCTAATCAGTTCTGAAAGTGGTATAGAAAGATCAGGTTGAGTGGCAAATTTCCTGAAAGGAGGTGGAATGTCGACAACTGTTAATGTATGATAGAGACCAGGGTTAAGAAGTGCAGAAAAGTCATTTTGAAGAGGAGATTTAATTTGAGATAAAACTGCCGGTGAAGCTGATCTTGAGAGATTGGAGCCAGGAGAAAATGGACGGGGGAAGGTATTATTAAAGTGGCCTGTCGGGGAATGGACACCAGATATTGGTGATCTACTTAGATGTTAGTTCATTCATTGGAGCTCGTTCGTTTTCAGAAAATGTCAAAAGACAAACTTAAATGTATCGATAGATCCTCGAATTGTGCGCCGTGGTAAAGCTGAGTGAGGTTTTCGATTAGTGTTATGCTTCAGTAAATCGTGAATAATGTCTAATCAATTCTATGTGGATCTTATCCTTTGTTTCTTTTGGTAATAAATCAAATGTACATATCTATCAAAAAAGGGCTTGGTATGCAGGAAGGGATGGGTATTAGCTAGAGCTCTCTTGACGATAGTGAGACCATTCAACCACAAAGATACTGCACGGTATACTCACGCACCGAAAACAGTGGCGGCTCATTGGGGTTGACTAACCTTTTCCAGAGAATTCCTTTTCTTCCCTATTACTCATTTTTTTTTGGTATCCACTACTAAAAGCGGGGATTAAGCTTCTTAGCCTCAAGCACTTCTGTCTTTTTCAGATAATTGCCTTCCGCGCATAAAGATTCAGATTATGTTCCCAATTTGGTGCCGTATTTAGTAAGTTACAGAATGACATAAACTATCACATGCTTCGATTGATTTAATCATATCATCTACCGATTGGCCTAAGCCAACTTTGAACCAATAATAAAATAGAAAGCACAGGCCAGCAATTCAATTTTGAATACTGTTTTAGCATTGGCATCTGCGTCTTTAGCTTGATGAAGAGAAAAAAAGGACAGGACAATGCCAAAATTTTGAACAGGAAAGCTATTTTCACAGATTAATTTCGCGTTGATTGGTAAATGCAAGGTTATATTGATCCAATACGATATATTTTGGACCATTCATAAAATATCGGCCATTTCAACGTTATAGAAAGGCGAAGTTAATCAACCTTGATATGAGTGATTCCTAAGAACGAACAACTCCGTACAAGGAAATGATTCTTCTTTTTACTAGCAACATTCAATTCCGGATAAACCTACGATTAGACTGCTGACAAGGAGAAAATCTGATTTCAGTCAAATTCTAAGGGGACAAAGACGCCATTTCAACCTGCATATGGTGTCCCCTACCAACCTGAAGTTGATCTTCATAGAGCCAACAGAAACATGCATCATTTATTTATAGAGGAGAAATCTATCTCATGAGCTTTGAAGATCACCCTATCTCCTATACGGCGATGATGGATTAGGCTTCGCCCAGCTGGTTCTTTTTGTCATGAAGAATTCTCACATTCTATGGATAATCAGACATTATACCATCTTTCGAGGAAAAACACATCGTTACTTGATCGCTGACTGTAGTGGTATTGGGACTATAATAGGACTAAAAATTATTCTATATCTAAATTTTACATGCTTATTTATCAGATTTGTATCACCTAAAGTCATTCTTGTTATTCTTAGTCTCCTTCAATACCTTCAACACTAGAGCACCCTAAACATTTGAACATCTTTAGCTTCTTGTTTTCATCAAAACAACTTCAACCTTTAATCACTCCAAACTTCTAAGTCCTCTTACCCATATTTAAGCTCTCCATATCTAGTCAGCTTGCGATTAAACTGTTCATGAGATAGATAAATTACCCTAGAATTACTAGAATTAAGTAATTTTTGACGCTAAAAGGAAAGAAAAATGATTGACACGATGGCTGCTCACATTTTTTGTTTCTGCGTTCAGAAATAAGTAAAATGGCAGTACTCCTTTGTGTCCAAATTCCCAATCATTTGTCTTGTAAACTTAGTTTCATAGCTGTCCCAATTGCAAAAGATTCCACCTGGAGAAACTACATTAAATTTTTTGGATTAAAAGATATAGGAATCATCATAAAAGAGTATATCGGAAATTAAAATTTAAAACGCTTCTTTCGAAAACTCGAGTCAAATATTTGGTTTTTTATCAGGTCGATGATTTTCGAGAAAAACTAGGAAGCCTGAGACTCGATTCACTAAATCACCAATAATGTCTGATTTGTTTCCAGATAGACTGTGACTTGCATTTTCTATAACTCCAGAGTTTTTAGAATCGATTACTCCTTGACCACTTTTAATAACAGTGGTCCATCGCCTGAGTAGTTCCGTCTTATCTATTTTTAGGGGCATATATTGATCTGCTCCAGAGATTAGGATGCATAAGGGCGTTTGCAAAGGCAATTGCCCAAATGATTTCATCAGCTGCGCCGTTGCCAAGTCCGAGCTAAAATAATCATCATCTCCATCTTTATTTGGGCTTGCTAGTGACAACCATCTTGTTGCTGTTATTGGACAATTAAATAATTTTTTAATATCTCCACTGGTGGATAAAATTTCGTGACCGCGACCATCCTCTATCATGGCTTTAGCATCAAGACAACTCTTTGCGTAAACCTGAGAGTCTAGCTGGGAAATAATGTATTCTCGATCACTCACGGGGGCTTGGATTATAGCTCCGTCGATTTTAGCTCTATTCAAATGGCCATGACCAGTTAGGTACTCCATAATGTCTTGACATCCCGTTGAGTGGCCCATTAAAACAATTAGACCTTTTTTTAACCTACGGAAATATTTTACACA
>CACM01003480.1:0-11045 GCA_000208805.1 Erysiphe pisi
ATCTGAGTAGATTCTTGAAGAGGATGCTAGAGGAATTCCACCCAGTCATGTTAGAACTCGTGAAATGGCTTGCAAAATTCTGAGGGTAAATGGAGTTTACGAGCAGCTCGGCAAGGATTGTATTTCCCACTTCACTCGCCGCAACAGAGAAGTGCAATCTACAGTAGGAAGGAGGCTTGAAGCTTATAGATCAAATGCATATAAGCATGGTGACATAAAAGCCTTCTTTGATTCGTTTAATCGGATTTATAAGGAGTTCAACATCATTTACTCTGATATATGGAACATGAATTAGACTGTTGTTGCTCTGGGGGTGTGCAACAATTTACAAGTACTTGCAAGCTCCAGAAAAAAGAAGGCTTACATTTAAAGTCCAGAAAATCGGGAATGAGTATCGATAATGGAAACTATATCAGCCAATAGCCAGAACTCAAATTTTCTAGTAATTTTCAAGGGAATCCATCTCCAAACCACTTGGTTTCCTAGTGAGTTGGTTCCAGATTAGTTTTACACTACTTCTGAGAATGAGTACACTTCGAAAGCGATCGGGAATAAATGGTTAAAGTCTACTTTCATATCAATGGCTTGTTTAAACGATCGAACCCAACTCCTGATCCTTGACGACCATGGCAGCCATATCGATCTGGAGCTTATGCAACTTTTTAAAAATTGAAATTTGTCTCCTGTACCTTCCACCTCATTCATCTCATTTTTTGCAAACTCTAGATTTGGCACCATTTTCGGTTATAAAATAAAAATATCGTATTCAATTTCCGCTCTCCCTGCCCTAGTGGACGGAGTATCTGTAAAGAAAGAAAATTTTATAAGATACTTTAATGAAGCTAGGAAGGAGGGCTTATTGGAGAGGATAATTCGAACAGGGTGGAGGGCCACAGGTCTTGTTCAACTTAACCCTAAGCTGGCACTACAGTCATCTCAGATTGTAGGTGAACCATATACCCCTGCAATAAGTCAAAAAGCGCAAGCTGAATGGAGATTTGAGCCATAGACTTCCAAGACCTCTTTCGGTATATGTCGAGCCCAGAAATCGATTCAAAAGTCTGAAAATATTCCCAAACTAACTCGAGAGCTTCTTGGTAAATGTGGCATTTACAAGTTTGAATATATATCAATAGAAGTAGTGCATATCTTTAAAGGTATTTGATTGAAGTATCTTCCCTGCCCTATTGGCTTTCCTTATTTGCAATATCTTCTCATTACTGATTTTATGCAGTTTTGTAGGCTCTTGATGATGCTGGTGTTTGCTTTCAAGCGAGCTGTTGGACACATGGGTCCGGGCTTCCGGACCCATGGATAATATTCAGATGTATATCAAGCAACGGGAAAAAATATATTTTTATTTTTCCTAGTGTTAGTGTGCGATTTTGTGAAAACCCTTTGATAGCCCGTAACTATTTATTGTTTCTCATGTTAGTCTTTTAGTGATTGGATAAAAGAACTTTCCACTTTTTGTGCCAGTCTATTATTAGATCAAACTATTCCTTGCCTATGTCAGAGGAGAAAGCGTAGGATTGAGACTGTTGAAGAGCCGGTGGCGAAACGCTGGAAGAGAATGAGGCTTGCAGCAAATCTTGCACCATCAGATACGATTGTAAATGAAATAATAAATTCCACACAACGTCAGCCATCGTGTCATGATGATGCGATCACTATCAATGTCGAAGGCGTCAATTTGGCGAATTCCACTTCTTTGACAACCTCCAATTCATCCKGTTCGGTTTCTATCAGGGCACCACGTCTCTGCAGCGATTGTCTCCAACCAGGACATACTTATCGAACGTGTGGTAGACGTAGAGTCACCATAGTGAATAACTGAGGCATGTCCAATTAGGATAAAAGTCATAATATTCACAGGTATATGTGGAGGACTTTTGGATTGGTATTCCCGGTTAGCCTTGGAGTTACATCAAGTAGCAGCAGATACGATTTTTTAATTTTTAATGATGATATTGAGATATAATAGAATATCAAATGATCTTTAACAGTAGCTACCTGCGGACAACAAACAGAAAAACTTACAGGGGAATGTTGAGTAGTGAAGGGATTTCCTAGTAATACCCTTACCCTTTCCCGCCAGTTAGAGGACAGAAAATTATTACATAATGTTAAAAGCTCAGAGTAGATGAAAATACAGGGGTTACAGAGGAAATTCGACGATGTAAGTGGCTTATTTGAACTAGGGTTACAGAATAATAATTACCCTATTGGTTCCTACCAAAAAAAGCCATAACCTGTCATCCCCGATAWCCCATAGCTTTTTTAGGAACCATGGGTTTTTTCCCCGTGACTATTACATAATGTCATTTCCGTTTCTGCGGCAACTATTATTTACTTTATTATAAAGCCCACCTCTACAACTCAACCTTTTCGTGCTTCACCTACAGATAATTCAAATACATTACCAATCATCACATACTACTCTTAAGGTCAGCGTCATAACAGATTCTTATCTGTAAGAGATGACCCCTGGGTAAGATCTGTGTCAATGCAGTGCCAATGCAGTGTCATATTGCTGAGAAATGTTGGTTAAGGAACGACTGAATGCCCTGCATGTATATGCAAAGCAAACGAACCTAAAGGATTTTTTCCCTCCAAGTAGTTCATAAAAATTACACGATTTATTTTTGAACAAGTGATTATATTTTAAACCTTGCAGAGAATTAATTTACTATTACTTGTTCAAGTACTTATACATACTTATTTTCATCTACTTGTAACCGAATGTACCTTTTGCCAAGCATCGTGATTATGCCACGTGATATTTTAACTTAAGCGAGATAAAACGACGATAAAAGCTAAAAATAGAACACCGCCACAACCAATAACTTGTCATAACCCATACCTATTCTGTCCACTGAAGAGTATGGGTTATGACAGGTTCTACTGTATTGGTCATAATCTATAATGTGCCTGAAACAAATACTAAGTGGTACAATCTCATGAACTAACATTCTACAACAAAATAGGAAGTTTTTTCAGTCCTAAATCAGCACGTTACATAAATATATATATTTATTCGCATCTTGTAGCAAAAAAAACAACATTAATCAAATGTACTTCGGTAGTCAGAGAAGTCCTCGTTATATTCAACATATGCTACCCATTATAGGGGAACTATATTATTTGCGCCATGAATCTACCATACCACGCTAAAATAGCCCTTGCTAGTCTCTTACTAGCGCCAACCCATTCCTACTTTTATCACATTTTATCAGATGCTTGGCAAAATCAAATCAAATTTGAAAATTTGAAAAAAAATTATATTAATTCTTGTCGACTTTAAACCGACTTTAGTCTGTTATGCCAGAACTCAACCAAATTATTGGTGTTAGTCTCCCTCCATCCCCCTAAAGAATTTTTGGTCTTTATTTCCTATTCCACTTAATGGAGTATTTTTTTTCAACCTTTTAACCACTCTTCATATTCAATTCTGTTTGCAAACTCTCTAGTAAATTCAATTTCACCAGCTTTGTCATTTAGAATAGTACGTGTATCTACTATGCTCTCCATTTGGACTGACAAAAATTCTTAGCATTGATACTATGTTATGGTGAAATAATCTGATATATCGTGCCTGAGTTACAAATATGATGAATTTAATTAAATAATGTGGTATAGCTATAACAAAAAGAGCTTGATATTATTTTTAAAATTTGAATGTTCCGTTCTTGTAGCTTACAAAATTGGGGATTTCAGCTAAGATTCAAATGCCAAATTTGTGGTSTTCGGTAGAGGGGTTTGGATTAATAATACTCCGGATGCAGGGGCTTGAAGCAAGGATTGAGATTTGCGAGGTAGATTCATGGCGCAAATAGTATCTTGCCACAAGCAAGTCAACAAGAAATAGAGGAGGTTGGCTATTTCCAACTAAGCTGTCCAATCAGCCACCTGCTGGCCACTTTCGCTTAAATCCTGCAACTCGATCAATTTGTTTATGATCATCCATTGGACACGTTGGTTATCATCTAAATTCTAGCTGGCATTAGATTATCAATTTGAGAATAGTCGATGGCCCTAATGTAACTGGAACCTTCAAGTAGTTTAACACTAGAATGTCAGACCAACCTACCACCTACCGACCAGCACTAAGCTTCGTTGATCATCAAGAGCCTTCTGCACTATCAAAATTTGTGTACAATTCATGAGCCGCTAAGTCAGGCTCTCGATATTCCATGAAGTTTAGTGCTAGTCCGTATGTGGTAGAAGGGTTCTGCATTTCCAATATTCAGGTCACTTCAATTTTTTTTAAACCATCACCCATTAAACTATAAGCATCATCTAGTTGGCTTCTAATGGTTAGATAATCACTTACAAATCAGTTTAGGCGCACAGTCTAAGCGAAAGTTGTCGGCAGGTATCTGACTCGTGGCACATAAACGGAATATGGACTATTGTATTCCCTTAGAACTTTTATTGTGTACGCAGCCTTTAAACTATGACACAGTGACAGTGCTTATTTACATATTAAATGGTCCAACTTCTCATTAGGTTCACTCATGCCTCAGATTCCATTTATATATGCCGGTCCGAAGTGCATTCACTGTTCTTTCACAAATGGTCAACCCTCAACCGTGGACATCCATCCTAAGAAATTACAACCCCTGGATTATCCAGACATGCCTTTACCATCCTGTAAATACCCACCGCGGGGGTCGACGACTCAACACCTGTAGTTGATCTCCCCTACGAACCTCGAGTTTTCTTAGATGAGTCTGCAAAGCCAAGATTGACTCAATACCTTTTTCAAGATAGAGCTGAGTTTACCCCCCTCACCCTCTAAGATCCGCAACTTTGGATAACGACATTTGACGGAAAAGATATCAGCTTTGACGCAGGCAAGAGGAGAAACAAAGGGCACCAAACACTATAATGATGGTCAGAGAGGTCCCCATCATATTCAACATATGCTATCTACGCCGGGTGAATTAAAAGCTCGTTGATAGCAAAGTAAAAAGCCCAGTTCAACTAAATTACCAGCCGATTTGAAGTCATCTCCACCAGCCGTCTCTACTCTTTTTTTTTCGATTTTACTAGCCAGGAGGACCATTTAGTCACACGAGCTACTCGACTACCCCACGTTTATAACGGCATTAGATGGTTAGGCTAGGCTACTCCGCGGTATACATTCTGCACCAAGAATCTCCAGACATCTTGTCAGGACTTTTGATTTGTCCCGAGGCTCAGATCAAAGGCGGAGGCATGGGGAGGCTAGGATGGTCAGAGTGACACCTTAGGTATACACAAGTCTGCTGCGTCCGGCTAGACGGCCTCCTTGAAGTAGCTCCGCACCCAGTGGTTTTTGGTGGATTTTTCCCGGCAGCTGTACACCCGTAAATGGCCTCCGTATCGTTGGCTGGAGAGGGGAGATAATAAAGAGCTAAGGGCCCCTCTAAGTGTACACTCGATTAAAGACTTGTGGGGGTATTACCGATGGACAGGAATTGCGGACGAGGCATAGGAAAAGGCATACTATCTGAGGAATAGGTGTCTTGGGCCTGTAGGCAGAGAGGACTACATGTCTGTTAATAGTTTTGGACTCAAATAGACAAAAACATGAAAAAAAAGAAAAAGAAAAACTCCATGCCCTGTCCATTATCAAAATCTTGCACGCGCGTAATTATATCAGGGAAACAAACCAAACAAGAAAAACATGAAAATAAGTTTTGCGTAATCACTGAGGTTGCCAATATTGGCAGCAACAATGAAACTAACTATTCAGTATCAACGCTTGCTTTATCTTCTTTTTTCTAAAAATAACAAAAAAAAAGAATTGACATGTATCTTCAGTAGCAATTGATGATAGTATTTTTCGATAGTTTATTTATTAGAGAGGCATGGAATGTTGTATTGATTATGAGAAGTTGCTGGAAGGGATATGTTGTGGTGTGGTTATTGGAGAGGCACAGTGTTAAAGATACAGACCGTAAGGAATGGATCTGTTACGGAGAGTACTAAACGTAATTGATTCAAGATTATATTTAATTAAGTCGTAAGGTTAAATAGGTATAAGAGTAACATCTAAATTCAATAACTAAAAGTTGCGTAATATGATAAAATACAAATTGCGAAGCTGGAGAAGAAAGTCTTCGAGCGGGCCAGCTTCTTAAATACATCAATCCTAGTAAGCATAACTAAAAATACAAACACAATGAATAACATATCTTGATGATTGGCATACCATCCTATTTACGTTACTTTGTGGCACTAAGCCCGATAAATGCAACAGGGATAGGGCTGATCTCAATTTGAACACTGGATCACGTGTTGGCCATAACACACAGAATCCCTTGGTGTTACATTTTGCACAGTTGGAGAAAGCCCGCTTTCAAGGCTAAAATCCCTTGTCTTTGTTTTGTTTGTTTAGTCGTTTGATTTTTATTTTTATCGAGTCGGCTCTGGCTGGTATCCTTTCGGACATGACACGAATGAAGGATAACTAGAATACATGATCCTCCAATCTACAGCAGTGCATATCCAGTGCCTAACTTCTCCCAATACGGCATCCAGTCGCTAGATACATTAGGTTGAATAGATATGAGCACTTTCACCGCAGCCCGAAAGCTAGGAGCCGAAGGAAAAGCCTGACAGGAAAACCCAGTGGGAAAAATCCATCAGGAGAAAAGCTCAACTACTCCTCCTCCTCCGGCATCTTTCTCGGCGAGCAGCCGCAGTCCTCCTCCAAGAAGCCATGTAAGAATTTATCTTACCACCCCTAGAAATTCAAGCTAGCGCCTGACCATTTGCATCAGCAGCTTATCTTCATCAAAGTTTGTGAGATTGAAAGATATAGAGCCCTTCGCTCTACATTCCCTGGGTCAATCGTGGGTTACTTCGTAAAAGGGTGCTGAGGGGAAGGTGGTAGAGAGACGAAGACAATTGAGGACCGCGGTGATGGATGGGTGTCACAATTGGGGCTTGTTCAGGATGAGCCCTTAAGAATAACTAATGGAGTTTTGAATGGAACTGAGTAACACCGGGTAACTAGTGGGAGTGAAGGTAACTTATGATTAACAAGATAAATCTACGGAGTTAGGGAAAACTGGTGAGTCTGAGGATAACTAATAATTGATAGAAAAACTAATGATATCGAGGATGACGGAAAACTAAGCGTAACGTACAAAGGGAGGTAGACTATGTCTTATTATGTACAGTATGGCTTGTGATCTTGAGTCCCTAACTTCACAAACTACTTCATGAGGTTGTACTGGAAATAGAAGATGTGGAAATAGAACAGCAGCTGGCCCTGGTAAGTCCCCCTTCCCCTGTACAAATTATTTAGTTAGATATTTTTGTTATGCGACGATTCATAACCCGATCCTGACAAAGGGTGAGGACTTACAAAGCTCATGGTTTGAGGAGAAAACCCCTAATTTCGTCTATACAACATCTTCGAATGGATGGACTAGCAACGAAATCGGAATAAACTAGCTTCGAGAAATATTTATTCCTGAGACATCACCGTCAGGACCCTCACGTTGGAGACTTTTACTTCTTGATAGACATGGAAGTCATGACAACGTTGACCTTTTGTGGGGATGCAAACAGAATCGAATACACGTTGTATTTGAGCTGCCTCAGTCTCGTCTTGCAGCTGGTTTTCCAAGAGCAAAAAGCTAGATAAATTTGATTGGCAAAACTCGTTAGCGTAATCCAACGTGAATTTGAGGATGTTCAAGCACAGCAAACGGCCCATGAATTTGTCCTACGTATGGAGCAAGGGCGGAACCAATGCTTCGCGGAATTTGTAAAAGATTTTGAGCATAGAATTGCGTCATGTGGGAGCGAAGAATTATCCACACCGGCGGTACAAACGCGTCAATTAAAGGCGTCTTTAAATAGTTGCTTGCGGAGGGCATTAATTAGTGTTAAATTACCTCCCGTCAGGGATTATGAGGAGTGGGTGTTGGCGGTGAGGGAAGTTGCGGTGGAACTAGAAAGTTTTGCAGATTACCGGCCCAAGGGCGCTACTCAAACCGGTACCAAAGTCGGTCCCCCAAAAACCGGAAGTGCAGCTTTGCCCGAACCTAGCCGTCCAGAAAGAGGTTCCGATGCTGATACAAAAATGACTGGAATAAATGCAATTCTGGCGGTCATCAGAGAATTAAGTGTCGGCATAGCAAGTAACAGTAACGATAGCAATCATACGGGGAAGGACAAAAAGGATAAGAAACGTGACTCGGGAAAGAGTTGTGAAAAGAAACTAAGAGCACCATGGCGATCTTAGAGTGAATTCGATCGCTAGTACAAGGAGGGAGTGTCTGTACACGGTGCTCCAAAAATGGGTATATTGGACCTAAATGTCCATCGTTTCGACCAGCCCGCTGCCCTAAACAATATAGTCAACCATCTGAATGAAGAACTAGAGGAAGAAGAAAGTTCCGAATCGGGAAACGAGGAGCCCTGAGTGAAGTCGCTCTCGGGGATAATAACAAGACTGCTTTGGCTAGCCCTTAAGTAGAAAAAATACTAAAACAAATGAGCAGTGCTTCATTAACTATTGATTGATTAATTAATAATTCATTTTATACTAAATCAATAATTGACAGTGGCTGCCTATGTTTTTCTGTATTTTGTGATAGTCTTGTGCTCGAAAATAATTTATATACAGTAGAGATTCCACAAAGACCATTAAGATTAGCCGATGGTAAAGTTAGCCGATGGTAAAGTTGGGGCAAAAATATCACATATGGCGTGCGCCATCATATATATATTGATGGTAGACAGGAGAAAATTTGGAGCTATGTAATGCCCAACCTAGCATACCCTTTGATCCTCGGTAAGCCTTGGATGGAAAAAAATAATGTCGTTTATTTAGCTAAAAGACATTATTTGCGGATTGGAAGCAGGAAAAAGGGTATCATTGTTCGTAGTAGTGGCTGGTATGAAAACCAATCCCCAACATCGGTCCAGTCACAAGTCTGACATGTTACATTTCGCAACACTGCGTTAGTTTTAGCAGGCAGCTTTGCTAAATTAGTTAAGCACCCAGAAGCCAGCCCTCAGGCAATTATTGGGGCCATATCAATGAATGATATAGAGCAAGCATTAAAAGAAAAGGGTATAGTGCAAAAARAGCAGGTGATGGCTGGCCTCCCGAGACAAATCCGAAAATATACTGACCCTTTTTTTGGATGATAATGCGAGAGAAAATGATTCACTTCCACCACATCGACCAAGAGTTGATACCAAAATCACTTTGCAAAAADATGATAACGGTCTTAGTAAAAAGTGCCATGGGGACCTTTATATGGGATGTCCCGTGAAGAGCTTCTAGTGTTAATGAAAAAATTAACAGAATTGCTAGATAAAGGTTGGATCCGAGCAAGTAGCTCACCAGGGGGAGCTCCTGTGTTGTTCATAAAGAAGCCGGGGGGTGGACTTCGGTTCTGTGTCGATTACAGAGGTTTAAACGCCATAACTGAACGTGACAGATACCCAATTCCACTAATTCAAGAGACGTTACGAATGGTGTCAGGAGCAAATTGGCTATCAAAGCTTGACGTTCGATCAGCTTTCCATAGGCTGCGGGTGGCCAAGGGCGACGAATGGAAAACCGCCTTTCGTACTCGTTTTGGTTCTTTCGAGTGGTTAGTTACCCCGTTTGGTCTAGCTGGAGCACCAGCAGCTTTCCAGAGATGGATAAACTTAGTTCTGGGCGATTTGTTGGGTGTAACTTGTTCGGCATATTTAGATGATATTATAATCTTTACCGAGGGGGATGAGAATCAACACTGGACAAAAGTTAATCAGATTTTAGAGCGTCTCTTGAAGGCTGGTCTTCATTTAGATCAAAATAAATGCGTATTTGCATCCAAGGAAATAAAGTATTTGGGATTTATTGTGAATGTGGATGAAGGAATTAAGATGGACCCAGATAAAATCGAGGCCATATCCTCGTGGCAGGCACCTAATATTGTGAAAGAAATTCGAAGTTTTTTGGGCTTCTCTAACTTCTACCGCGGTTTTATAAAGGATTTTGCCTCGATAGCCGCCCCTCTATATACTTCTACAAAGAAAAGTACAAAGTTCTGTTGGACTGAAGAGCATCAAAATTCTTTCAATAGTCTAAAACGCTTGTTCACAACAGCCCCTATTCTTAAAATGTGGCAGGATGACAAAGTAACAATTTTAGAAACAGATGCCTCAGGATGGGCAACAGGAAGTTGTTTGTCTCAATACGATTCGAACGGTAAATTATATCCAGTGGCATATCATTCGAAGAAGCTATCTCCAGTCGAGTGTAACTATAACATTCATGATAAGGAGCTTTTAGCCATTATCAGATGTTTAAAGGAGTGGAGAGGGGAACCAGTAGGTCTTCAAAACCCCTTAACTATACTGACTGACCACAATAATTTAAAATACTTTATAACGACTCGTAAACTTACTGAGCGGCATGTAAGATGGTCTGAAGTTTTATCGCAATTTCATTTTAAACTTAAATACAGGGCGGCTAAAAATGGGGATCGGCCCGATGCTATGTCTCGAAGAGGTCAAGATGTACCGAAGCTCAAAGACCCAAGATTAAAAGAAAGAGAATTTCAACTTTTAAAAGAAAACGTTCTAAGCCAGAAAAAACCAAACGATTTCTTGTTCTTAACACCACTTAGTAAAAGTATTCCTCAAGGCCACAAAATCTTTGATAACGAGGACCTGCAAGTTTTGTGGGATCGGGGAGTAAAAGARGGAAATTTAGCTTTTACTGAACTGTACTCCTCCATTTGGGACAGCTAAAGAGCTTTCCCAGCAGAATTGGGCTTAAAAACATCATTATCGGAATGTATCATAGATAATAGAGGAGCTCTCTGTTTTAGGAGCCGGCTATGGATCTCAAACTGAAAACCACTGAAAACAACCTTAATTCAAAGCTGTCACTACTCACATGTCACTGGACATCCTGGGCGCGATAGTACTTTAGCCATTTTATCAAGAAACTTTTATTGGCCTAAAATGAGAACTATGCTGCGTCAATTCTGTAGAAATTGCGATGTGTGTGGGCGCTCTCATGTCTGGAGAACAAGGAG
>CACM01003479.1:0-12630 GCA_000208805.1 Erysiphe pisi
AAGGTGCTCTGGAGCAGTTTTTGGTGGGATGATGGCCGTTGCAACGCTTACAAAATTCCAAAGGCTGTTGTTTCTTGAAAGGTCTTGCAATACCTGCTTCATCAAAGACTCTAAAACCGGAACGAGGGGCCTTTGAAAAGTATGCCATCCAAGTTTTATGAGAAGCCTCAGCTTTATTTCCCCCGTACAGTTTAACGTGAGCTGGGCGTATAGTACAGACCCGCTCGACTTCATCAGTGAGCATAGAATTGCTCACTTCAATTTGACCCTGTACCTTACGAATAGATGTTGGTACAGTCGGAATAATCATTGAAACCCAGTTAGTAGCTTGTTCAAGTTTTGCCCCTGATAAGAAGAGACCACTCCCTGCGTTTAGCAAAGCTTCGCGTGCTTCCTCGCTACAAGGACTTAAAGCAAAGCCCGACTTGACGGGTTTGATTTTTCCAAATTAGAGTGAGTGAAATAGCCATTTTTTGAACGATTATTTCACGTATTCCAGCCGGAGATAGCTTGCGCCACTCGTGCTCTAGTGGCAGATGGACAAAGAGTCTTTTATCTACAAGGGCGGTTGTGGAGGATTTTTGTTTATTGGGCAAAGGTTGGGTAGTTTTCCTCACTGAATCCACTTGTGTTTTAGAGCTTATCATTACTCGAGCTTTCTTCTTGCCATTGTGAGCCACAATAGCCCATGTATTCTCACTCAACTGAAGAGTTTTGGGTAATTTGGTATTTTCTAGAGTAATTCCTCCAAATGAAGCTACGCTCTTCAAATTTCGTGGGGTTGCAATAGCAACTTTATTTACAGTACTCTTTTCTTTTCCTGATCCATATCTTTTACTTTTGTCTGGTCGAGAGTGTATTGGTATTTTGGGAGGAGCGGGTGAGGTGTCGACCGCCGCAAAATTGGCTATGGCCAATTGTAGGTACGCCTTAAAGGCTGCTACTTCTTCTTTTTCGATCTCATCTTTGAAGTTCGCTAGGGTACTGTCGATGCAACTAATGGCAGTTGTACAAATCATTAAGCGTGCGCGCCAGGCACGTTCGCGGCGTTGTCGGCTCGCAACTATATCAGCTAGTTCCTTTGGGAGGAACGCGTTCCCGATGTTATGTTGGTTGCTATCATTTAGAGTAGGTCTTTCTGTAACGGGACGCTAAGATGGCGCAACAGGCTTGAGGATCTGTCTGCCGCTTGTAGTCTTTGCGGGAGGTTGTAGATTTAACGGTGGTGATGGTGACGCGAAAGGGGAAGGGGAATTGGGTATTGGAGGGATTGGGGGAATAGGGGGTGGTTGATGGCTCGATTCCGTTGAAGGAGCTTGAGATTCTTGAGATATATTCATTGTGTTTGACCGTGATAATTAAGTGACGCTGCCCTTTATCTATTATGTAAGGTTGAGAGTAGTTACAAAGCTATCAATTAGGGTGAAGGTAGTTATTATTGAGACCTCATTTGCTGACACCCGGTTTTCCTACTTGGACACCTGCAGGGATAAGGCATATATATTTTTCCACATTTTAGGCTAATTATATTAGTTACTGTAGTAACTTAAAAAGTAAGTATTGTGTGTAGATAAACTTTGTTGACAGTCTTCATATCAAATAAGTAAAATTTGTTACTTTTGGCTATTTTTTAAATTAATCAGCTCTGAATAACTGTAGGAAAGACAGAAAATTTCATACTTAAGCTTCATAAATTCAAAGCTTTTACAATTGAAAAGTGAGTATTTCCCTTATAATTTAAGAGGCTTTATTAACTCTAATCACTACGGTCATAAAAGTAGGCGATTTAGCGCTAAGGACAGAGGATAAAAGTGGAGTACAGATTCACTTGGATTTCCACTTGAATTACTACTTGGATAAATATCCATGTTGTCTACCGTCTACCCCGCTTACATATAAACGACATGGGTCCGTGTAAATTATGCCCAAAGCTTTCGCAGGGGTCAAGGCTCACTTCAAATTTACAGGGTTACAAAAGGGTTTCAGGCAGATAATTTGATCTGCAGGATCATCCCTGAACACTTATTTATTTTTATCTAAAATTAAATATTACGGAATCAAATAATTATACCTGTTTATACGTACTAATACGATTTTTTATTCACTTATTCACTTATGAATTTGCCAAGCCCCGCTCGCGTATACTATGCTGAAGTTTAGGGGGGCCTATAAATATTTTCAATACCCAAGCGTCCACTTGCACATTCTTTTTCAAGATCATTGACCCATATAACTATTAAGAAATTTGAGTTGAACATGATTAGTCACGTTCAGCTAATGGATGTAGACATTATTGCATGCTTTTAACCTCACTTTAGAGCTCTGTTTCATCGTCGGGCTATCAGTAGATATGATAATAAGGTTCCTGTTGAATTAATTTTCGCTATTAATCAACTGGAAGCGACGCGGTTTGCGGAGATTGCCTGGAATATGGTTACAGAGGTAAATCTAGCTAACTGCTTTAGAAAGACAGGTATATTGCCCGTTGAAACTTCTTCTAGTGTGAATACGGAATCCGAAAGGCTTCAGAATATCATTTACGAAAGAAGACGATTTGGTTACTACTGAAATTTTAGCTACTGCGCAAAGGCCATCAGAATTTGATCGCTTATGATTATCTTGATTCTATATAAGTGATATTGCCGATTGATTGTCGACATTAAGTGTAGTGCATCTACCACCTTCAACAAGATCAAGTACGCCTAGTTCCTCCGACAATGACTGGATCCATCTTATCTTTCTACAGGTTTCCGTAGCAGCAAGGTACTCAGCTTCTGTCGTAGAAAGCACAACTTTGCGCTCAAGGCGGGATCGCCAGCTAACTAGGCCTGATCCCAGCATAATAATTGTACCGGAAGTAGATCGGGATGTCGATGGGTCTGCAGAGAAATCCGCATCTGTATATGCTTCAAGCCGAGGCTGTCCATTCTCTCTTCTAAATATAATGCCTCGATTTGGATCTTTGGAAAGGTACCTCAAAACGCGGCGTGCTGCATGGATGTGTTCTAGAAAGGGATTTAGCAGGAACCGTGCGAGGTTATTTACTGCGAAGCAAATATCAGGGCGTGTATCGTTGGCAAGGTACTGAAGGCCTCCAATGATTTTATTGTACTCAATTTTCTGATCTGGTACCACTTCTGACTGATTTGGTTCGGTGAGTCTTTCCAATGGTGACAATGCTGGTTTGGAGTTCTTCAGGCCATGCCTTTCAATCAATTCTCTAGCATATCTGCCTTGTGAAAGCTTTTGAGTGTCTTTAGTTGGATTGGTTATATTTATTCCTAGAAAGAGGTCAGTATTCACGGTCTTTAGCTTATATTTCTTGTATAAGGCAGCCATCAAGGTGTTGATTTTATCTAAGTTCAGCCCTATCACTTGGAAATCATCGACATATATCAGGACAAACAGATCCTTTGGTGAGTTCGTGTACAGATAGATGTCTGACGTTGTCGGGCGCAGGCCGTGTTTTGCAAGGGTGGCTCGTACATCGTCATACCACAACGCTGCCGCCTGTTTAAGTCCACAAAGACCTTTGCGGAGCTGTATGATGTAGCTGTAACGGTCTTAAAGTAATTTGATTTTCTCAAGGTACTCAGAGCTATATACAAAAGAAAATCTTGAAGTAGGGAAGGAAGAGATATGAGAAGAATCTCCCCTATTTATTTACAGATTAGGAGGCTGTTATTTCCTCTTGATAAGCCCAACCTCAAAGGGTTTCTCTTGCTTAGATTTCCAATCTCTTAATTCATTTCTATCTTCCTTCAGTCATCTTAACTTTGAAATAGGTTTTCTTGTCATTAAAATTGTGAGTATATCTCGCTTAATCAAATAATAATAAATAACCATTGCAGGGCAGGATCTCAATCCCGGCATATTAGTTTTATCCTTGGCAATATTAAATATGCATGTAAGTAATAATTATGCATGCCCTTAATCATAATAAATGTTATTAAATATTATGCCTACAAGGTTTAGATTAGTGTTTAAAATAGACAAGATGTCAGCCTAGTAAAGGCCAGGCTCTAGCCCTGTGACAGTAGCCATCCCTTTTAAATCCTTGTGGGAGTTCCACATAAATATCAACATCAAGATCTGGATTCAGAAAAGCTGAGGTAACATCACCTTGCTGACGGTGCCACCCAAACTGGTGTGCTAGAGCTAGCATTATAAGGCCAGTTTCTGATCTGGGTGTCGGTGCGAAAGTTTCGTGATAGTCTACTCCTTCCCGTTGTGTATAACTTTTAGCCGTACATCTAGCTTTGTATCTTTCGATATTGCCATCTGCTTGGAATTTCTTTTTAAACACCCATTTGGATTTCATAGGTTTACGATATTTTGGGAAATCGGATTGTTTGACAAATTTTATTGCTCCTTTATCTATTAATTATCGAAATTCTTCATTTACAGCGGCTTTCCATTGCTCGGCTTCTGGAGAAGTCACTGCTTCGTTCCATGTCTTGGGGTCAGTTGATACTAGTGCTGTTCTTCCGAGATGAATTCTTTTGTAGTCATACCGTATCACTTCTCTGTCCCGTCTCGTTCGTGTTGTTTCTACATCTGGAGAACGCGCTCGCTTTTTTCCTGCCACCGGGGGAAGTGGGTCCCACCCTTTCATGACTTTACCAAGGGTTTGGAATTCATGCTCGATGGGCTCGATAGGGCCAACGATTGATCTTGACTCATCATCTTCTTCTACTTCTGAGAGTAGTGATTCAGTGTCGGTGAAATCGTTATTAATTAAATGCGTATCAGGTGCTCATGTTAAACTTTGGTTCGATTCATAATGCAAGCCCTCTATTGGGAGCTGTAATTGATCCTGAAATGGTGAAGGAGGTGGTGAGAGCTCTCCCCTTTGTTCGTTTTGTGGAGAAGGTGGTAAATGCTCTTCTCTTTTATTATTTGGTGGGGGAGGTAAATGCTCTTTTCTGGACTGAGAGTTCGGGGAGTTGTCTGATGTTATACCCTGGGATTTGAAAGATGATGGTAATTGCTCCCTCTCAAACGATGCCTGACTCTGGTTATGTGTTGAGAGTTTTGGTGGTTCAACATCTATGAGGAATGATTGATTATTAGTCCAATTGCTGAGTATGCTCTGCTGGTCAGTGGGGCTTAGCTCATCCCCAAACATCAAATCCTCATTGAAAGTTGCATGAGGAGTGAAACTTTCTATCCATTTCCACCCATGCAAGTTTGTCTTGTTGGGATGAAAAATGACGAAGTTTTTGCTGGTATTTTTTTTTGGAAGCCGAGAAACCATCCTTTTTGAGCTATTGGTACGAATTTTCCAGGTTTTGTATCAATGTATTTATAAGCCCTGCAACCAAAGCGCGGAACGTGAGATAAATCCACTTGACCAGTATGTGGCTAGTTTAAACCTTGCATGAAATCGATTAGGGGAGTTTTCTTCGTTCGCAAATTTTATAGTCTATTACAGTAGAACCTGTCAAAACCCATAACTATTCTGTCCACCGAAGAGTATGGGTTATGACAGGTTCTACTGTAGTTATAAAACACGCATACTCGACTGCCCGTGGCCAGTAAATAGCTGGCATGCGGGCATCAATTAGCATCGATCGGGCTTTCATAAGCACAACTTTATTGGCAGATTCTGTGATGCCATTCTGCTCTGGCGTATATGGAGCTGAAAGGTCGGTATGGATGCCGTGTTGATCGCAGTAGGCCTTGATGCGGGAAAATCCAGTACCTCCGTCCTTAAAAATAATACGCACCATTTTGCCATATTGATGTTCTTGGGTTTTGATCCATTGAATTAGTTGCGGCGCAATTTGATCTTTYKTTCCAGTTGTGATACACMAGCGCATTCGTGTTCTCGCATCAGTGATAACAACTACATATTGGTGACCGTTTAGGGCARCTGGGACCTTCYCTACTGTGTYGATATGGATTTCATCTTATGGCTGATTAGGCGTTGGTCTTGGCTCTCTTKACACAAACTTTTGAGTCTTGATGAGATGGCACGTCTCGCAGGTTGTTAAATCGTTGAGGTCAATTCCCTCAAGTCCTTTTGAAGTTTGTGCAGTTCTTTTTAAGATAGTCTGACCTGTGTGTTCAAGAAATTCGTGCCATCGCTGTACGCTTGGGGTTATGGGAAGTCTTGCGACTCCAGGTACTGCCACATTTGGGTTTTACTAGTTGAGCTAGTGATAGGAGCCACATAGTAAACATCATTCTTTCGGATAAGTTTAGCTACTGGTTCATTTTTATGGGAATTGCGTTTGATTAGGATCATTTCATCATAGTTTGGGATAATATTTGAGATCCTTTCTAATCGACCTGCAGATACAATGTTACAGGTTGATGATGGAGGATAGATAGCGTCATGGAGTTGAAGTCTTAAATTTCCGATAGTAAGTAATGACGTCCCAGTACTATCTAGAGATGATGAACAAACTGCTTGGTAAAATTTAAACGGCTTGTCACATTTTTTGATAGTTAGGAATATTGATTTATCGTTCACAAAATGGTGCGAGGCACCCGTATCATAGATGGTAAGACTTTCATTAAATCTGGAAGAAGCAGCTATCATGACTCCACTACTATCTGAGTCGCTAAATTCACTATTTACATCAATAGATGTTGCAGCCCTTTTCAGTTTTGGTTTTGCATCATTCGTTGACTTATTTTTCTTACTTGGAGCTAATTCAGGGTGAAGTCTGTAACAATATTTATTTTAATACCTATGTCGACATTTTGTACAGTATACTTCCGGATCCAAACCACGCTCGTTGAGGAAAGAAGCCGCCAAGACCACAGTGGGCTGCTGGATTCTATTCCCTGTGATAGCGCGGAGTGAAGAAATTAGCGATGGCAATGAGGCCAACTCATTGTTTGCCTCAAACATCCGAGTGTCCCTCCAGCCATTCAGCGATTCAACGTGTTTTGTTCCCATTAAAAGTAATGCCGATGACAGACGATTGCCAATTCGGTATGATTGAGCGGAGTCTATCGATGCTGGCTTCATTGCATTTGCAGCATTGTTAGTACTTTGATATGCGGCTAAAAACCTATCGATATAATCGTCCGTAGATGAAAGAAACTTAACTGATATAAACTTTTCTAACGCGGCTGCATAAGGGGCTGTCGCAGTTTCTTTCCCTATATTGGCGATTGTTTCGTATACTTCTTTGGCAGTCATGTGATCGTAGTTGGTAGGACATGTCAAAGAATTTAGTCTACTTTTGATGAAGTTTTCGGCTTCCAATTCTCCGAGAATCCATTGCTCTGATTCAGTAAGATATTGCTCACTCAGTGAGGCTTCAACATCAGGATTTGACAAAGACGGGTCAATAGGACACTTCACCGGTTTAATCCCAGGAAAATCATGAAAAACGTGACCGATAACATTTCTTCGGGCGAGTTTGGCTTGAAAGCTGGATCACCATATGTTAAAGGGAGTGCCATTTTCAAGGATGATCTTGSTTTGGTCGTTAGCCATAGTTACTACTTGTATGGTTAGCATTACTTATGCTGCGTGGAAATGCCCGGGCTCATAACCTATTATTGTTATAACATAATGCTCCTTGAATTCTAGTACCGATTGAAGCGCTCTAATATCGTATCTAATATCGTATCTAATATCGTATCTAATATCGTATCTAATATCATGATTCGAACTTTCCAGCTCTCGAAATTGTGTCCGAACTCGCGATCATTTTGCGGTTGCAAAGGTAGCAGTGGTATCATTTCGTGCACATTTGTATGATCAATAATCTCAAAAAGGAGGGGAGCAATGTATGCAGCGAGAAGTGTTGACTTTTTTGTTTAAATGGCACTCTTGAAGTAAATCTATAAATTCTTATATGATTGATTGATGTACAGGCTGAAGTGATTTACTATTTACAAGTTTGTTTACTTGGATTTAGAAAAATTCAGTGCTAAATAGCATGGTGAAAGTGTAGCTAGAGCCAAATTAGTCTTGAAGACAGGCCTACGATTCGATTTCATCATGTTGGCTTACGCTGGCAGAGGCATAGATGCATTTAGAGTGACGCGCCAGAAGTTATGAAAGGTCAAAATGGAGCTAGGACAGAGTTGTGACAGAAATTAATTATTAGTAGTTGAGGAACATATATTAAGCGTGGGTCGGCTGAACACTGATACGCACCAATCAATGAGTCAAAGAGGTCCAGAATTGTGCAAACTGGTGTGGGGAGGGACAACGAATTTTTCTTGAGGGGGCAAACAACATTTTCCAAAAGTTATACATTATTTATCTACTTGATTAGGGATGTATGACAAAAGATAATAAGAATTCTGGTATAGAACTACCTTCTTTTGCTTCGCCTAGAGGATAATGACCTCTTGGAACGGTTGGATTAATTAAAGATGAAATTTTTTATATAGAAATAGTCTACTGATAATTCCTCATTAGGACTAATGTCTTGGCAGAAAAAATCCAGTTGTAGGTGTGTCATCCAGATACGTTTTTTTGACTAGTGAACATTTCGGATTTAATTATAACTTAATAAAAAATAGTACCCTAATATGACACATATTTATTTTACTTTTTAAGCTGCTCTTCTTCGATCTCTTTCCTCTGCGATTGTTAATTTTACACCTTTTCCCTTAGGCAGTGATATCCAAGGCTTCTCAGAGCCAATTACAAAAACGTTACTCTCCCGTGTCGCAAATACGTTATCAATGGCGTCCTTAAGATGAACAATGTTAAATCCTCCATCGTGACGTTCACGGTGTGTGATAACACCAATTCGGCCCATATTTCGACCACCAGTGACCATGGCAATTGTTCCGGTATCAAATTTAATAAAGTCTGTGATCTTTCCTGATGCGAGATCAATTTTAACAGTATCGTTGACCTTGATGGCTGGGTCTGGGTAGCGGATACTGTAATAATATTTCGTTAGCTTCAGACTAAGAATTTACCAACCGTTGATCTAGCTCCAATCCTTCGTTCAAGGCGGTTCGACCAAAGCTTGGACCAACGGCTGAATGATGTCTAACAGAACTCACGTTCTAGCATCGTGCGTGACCAAGAATGGGATTCCGCCCTTTCCTAATTGTACCCTCTTGACTTTGCCAAGTTTGTATTCTGCTTCTTCAGATTGAATTCGATGAACAGTGAAACGCCCTTTGGTATCGTAGATAAGTCTGAAGTATTCTCCAGTCTTCTCGATACTAATCACATCCATAAATCCTGCTGGGTATGTAGTGTCTGTTCTGACTTTACCATCCACCTTAATTAACCGTTGCATGACAATTGCTTTTGTCTCACGAGCGTTTAGTGCATACTTCAGACGATTTCGAATGAAGATAATGAGTGGAAGACATTCGCGGAGTTTATGAGGACCAGGAGATGGTCGAGGAGCATATGCACCAGATAACTTGTCAAGCAACCAATGCGATGGAGCAGAAAGGCGCTTTTGGTGTTTCTTTCTGCAAATCAGATGTATTAGCAATGGAAAGATATTTAACCCGTAACACGATTCCGCTGTAACACATTTATTTGCTAATCGCGTGGGGTCTTTCAGAATATAGCTCATTAGTTTTTATTGAAATGAAATTAAGTATACATACGGTCCTCTTCCCATAGTGACAGCCTAGTACAGGATCTTGAAATTTGTTGGTGTGAAGAAATAGAGAAATATTTCATGCGTATAAATTGTGTGTTCGCTTACTTGTCTACTAGTACCTTCATAATTAGTCATGTGACTGACAAGCTTTCTTGTCGAAATTTTATACTACACCCCTCAATCAATTACTTCGCTAGCTTTGATTGCCTCTTAAATAATTTTACGACATAAACAATCCAAAAATTAAATCTACTCTACCATTTACAGGAAGCCCAATCAGTACCAACTATTCCCATCTATACATAATTAAAAAGGAGATTTATGTCGACATTTTGAGTTCCTACATTTGTTTTTGCATGTTCATGGGTTTGGAAAATTGCTCATAACTAAGTAGTGGCAACAGTTGTCCCCTTTGAACTAGTCTCAATTGGGTCGGATGGTTAAGTGGTATAAGTTCTGGACTCCCTCCCAAACAGAGTCTAGGCAGCCTGGGTATCTATCCCACTAGAGACAGTACAAGGCTGGTTCGAATGCAGCACACATTCCCACACTTCGCGAGATGGATTTTTAAATGATAAGAAAAGCGTGTTTGGATAATCCAGGGCTAGTGATTTCCTAGGATCAATGTCAACAATGAGCGGAGACCAATTGTAAAAATAAGCGATCGATCTTCTTAGTGGCATCTACAAGTATAATATTTCCATCACCTAATATTTAACTAAACATTGTCACTGTGTTGTAGCTTCGAGGTCGTACACACAACAAATGAATTAAGAAACGTATAGACTCAAACATGTTCTTGCAGGCCTGATGTGAAATTAATACTCAAACTTTGATAATATTGTCTCTTACTCAGCTAAAAAACGCAAGATGAGGGAATTACTCAGGAATATTCCTCATTTTTTTGAACCTTTCTTCAGTACACTCCGTGAGTATTTCATTTGTGACCTCGTATATGTCGTCTTGAATCAATGAATAACTTTGAAAGAATTTGGAGGTAGACAAATTCAAAAGGTCATTAATTCGATTCAAATCCATGATCACATGCTTCAAATCAAAATATAAAAAAGAGTTGGGAAAGAATCAAAAAAGCATCATAATAATTCCGAGCCCAATTTTTTCTAGACTATTTCTTACTAAAGCCTCAGTATATGAAGGTAAATCTTCTTCACAAGGTATAGTGAATGACTAGTCCATATGAGTTGCGCTGAATCAATATTCTTCAATTAGTAGTGCCTAAAGAGTCGGGTAATCATATTTAGACACTCCATAGGTTCGTAAAATTTTATACAACATTAACATTGGCCACTAATTATCATTTAACGTCATGGTTTCCTAAATGCTAATTTAAACAATGCCGACGGGTAACATGTATTACAAGGTGAGAAATCTTGTAAAACGATAAATATAAATATTTAACAAGTCAATACTGTACACAATTTCAGTAGATAGAAGTAAGGTTTTAACAAAATTTTTGCAGAGAGGAGCTGCGACTATCTTCTCGTTAATGAACTTTGAAAAGAATGACTACTAGCCTGACTAATTTACATGCCAAATAATCCATTAATACTGGCGGGAAGCTTGCTGACAAGCTTTCTATTTCCCGATTATATTAGTACTCGTCTCATCCGTTATTTTTTTAGATAAGCTTACCAATTGTTCCAGATACCAATTACAAATCTGCATATTACCCTGATTCTCATCCATGCATTTTGTGAATTGCTTTGCATCTACTTCGCAGCTTCTCGCACCCCATTCATTCTGTGGCTCCTGGGAACCTTGACTAGCGATACTATTGCTTTGAGGTTCGGCGACTGGTTGAGACGACCCTCCGCTGAAAAGGCTGCCAATTGCATGGCCAATTGAAGAGCCAACGGCAACACCACTTCGAGCTATAGTTAGTCAGGCTACTTGAAGAGATATGTGCGAGGCTTACGCAGCTGTGCTTGCCATTTGGCCAAAAAGTCCCGGACCTGCTGATGATTGCTGCTGAGGAGCAGCCATTTGAGCTGGTGGTTGGGCAACAGACGTCGCTGGACGAGTTTGCTGTTGATTTTGTGGTGCAGGCTTTCTAGCGGGGACAGTTGGACGAGATGGAGCACGACCTGCACCACCTGATCTCCCTTGACGAGGCATTGTAAATATAAATGTATGTTATCTAGTATTTGATGTTGTATTCTTCAACGATTGCAAATTTATTGTATAGAACATATATGTTCTCCATGCTTTCTAAATGCAATAATTTTATTGGTCTTAGCTTTAGTCAGCTGACTTAAAGATTTTAATTTTAGTTACATTAAGGATTTCACTCCATTAGTCGGTACTTTTATAATGCCTTTGTATTATCTGATTCTTAAAATTAAACTTCACATCTTCACAGAGATAATCGCAATCTGGCTATTAAACTAGAAACGACACCCCATGTCGCACATCACAATTTATAAAGCTGCGCACTACAAAAGAATAAAATTTTATGCCAATATCTTCAATCAACATGATGGAAGTCTTTATTATTATGATCACGAGCGATTACTTTAAAGAAAAGAACAAGAAAAATCCGAAAATAGCTATTCTTTACTTAAGGTCACGTCGTGGATCTCGTAAGACATAATATAGATAGCAAAATGATGTTACTGAATCGAAACCAGTTGATTTTCTTATCAGTTATATATCATATCTATTAAATTCATTACCCAGCATCTAGATTGTGAAAGCTATGACAAACTGTCAATGATGGCTCGAGTCTATGAATGAAATAACTGTCATTGTTATGAGCTATGCGATACGAGCAAAGAAATATAAGATAATAGAGGATAGGGTCCTTGTTATTTTTTATTTTCCTCACGCCAAACACGTAACCAGCACCCATTAAACATGGCAAAGGCAGTAGATTTAATGATCATCTTATGAGTGCTTGGAGAAGCTAGTGCAATTAGACGCTACCATTGTAGGCTTCAGAAAAGTGACACGTTTAAAATGATTTTCCCTTGCGAGGGCCTTAGATGGAATTAATCCAGTCGAGGTGCTAGAGCCTTGCACATTACACCAAAAGATTTTGATAATTACCGTCGTAAGTTCT
>CACM01003437.1:0-11581 GCA_000208805.1 Erysiphe pisi
GTAAGTCTTTGTTTTCTAAAACATCTTTACCTTCGGCTAACTCGACATCTTTTACAAGTAGTTTTTTAATATTCACTGGGTTTAAAAGCTGTCTTTCTCGACACAAAAGTCCTGGATCACCTTCTTTTGGCTTTTCTTGGTCTTTTCGTGAAAGGGCATCTGGACACCTATTATCTTCTCCTTTTCTATATTGAAGATTATATCTAAATCTAGACATAAATTCTGCCCACCGAATTTGTCTCTCAGTTAACCTCTTAGTGGTCAGGAAATATTTTAGTTTCATGTGATCACTCAATGTTGTGAAGGGCTCAGACAGCCCTCTTAATTCTGCGTCTCATTTTTTCATACAAGCTACTACTGCCAAAAGTTCTTTATCATGAATTTCGTAATTCATTTCTGCTCCAGTGAGTTTTCGGGAGTAATATGCTACTAGTTTTCATACGTTTTCATCTTGTTTTTGTAAAAAACACCCTCCAATTGCGTAATCTGAACTATCTGCTTCTAACATTGTTGCTCTATCAGGGTCCCATTGGGCAAGGATTGGCTCTGCGATAAATTATCCTTTTAAACGTTCGAATGCTTCTTGTTGCTCTTTTCCCCATACCCAGGGGGCTCCTAAGAAGCTCCTAAGCCCTTTAGTTGTCGTCGGCGCTTCCCATTCAGAGATAACCTTCACTTTTTCTGGGTCCATTTTGACCGAAGACCTTCCATCCTCTGCCGATATTATAAATCCGAGGTATTTAGTTTTCTTAACACTAAACTCGCATTTTTTAATGTCAAGGCCTAGACCAACGCGTTCGAGCTTCTCCAACACCAAATTTACATGGCTTTCGTGCTCTAAAATACTTCCGTTAGTGTAGATTAATATGTCATCTACGTACGCTGAGCAAAATTCATCTAAGAATTCCTTGAGAGTTTCATTAATAAACCTTTGAAATGAGGCTGGTGCACCGTTTAGACCGAAAGCATAACCAACCATTCAAAAAGGCCGAACCTTATACGAAAGGCGGTTTTCCATTCATCTCCTTTTTTGATTCGCAGTTTATGGAAGGCTGCCCGGACATCTAGTTTTGTGAACCATTCGGCCTTGCTTAATTTTGCCAGGGTTTCCTTAATCAAAGGTAGAGGGTACCTATCTGCTCTTGATATAGCATTTAGAGCACGATAGTCAACACAAAAAYGYAGACCTCCTCCTGGCTTTCGTACAAATAAGACTGGTGCTCCTGCAGGAGAACTGCTCGCACGCATGTAGTTTTTGTCCAATAGCTCTATTAACGTTTTTCTTAAAACAAGCAGTTCATCCCTGGACATTCCATAAAGAGGTCCTCATGGAGCTTCTTTGCCTTGTTCAATTATTATTTCATGATCACATCCAGGTCGATGAGGTGGTAGCTTGTCTGTTAGTTCCTCCTTAAATAGGTTGGCAAATCTTTTATATTGCAGGGGCAATTTGTCAAATACTGATGCAGACTTTGGACTGGATTCCAGTGCTTTTTGAATATCTGCTAATGTCACGGCAAATATTTGTGTTGTGTTAAGATCCCTCTTTTTTTTGCATTTCTAATTGTTGAAAGGAATACTCCGGCCGATAAACTCGAAATGTTAAGTAATTTTAGCCCTTTCATCAGAAAACCCTCTTCCCATACGATTAAGGCTTCCCCGTCAACTAAAGCATTATGGATTTTCATTAAGTGTTCTTTTGCATAATATACTACATTTTCTTGTTCCATCCATGGTTTGCCAAGTATTAGGTCATGGGATAATTTGGGAATAATATATGCATACACTGTTTTCTTATAATCATATATGTCTAATTGCATTCTTGTCATTTCTGTTATTATTTGTTTCTGGTTCTTACTGTTTATAGCTTCTGTTAATTGTCTAGGGGGTACTTTAATTTTTATTAGACAGGCCTAACGTACTAATAAGTTGCTTACGGCGGCACGACATTCACATCCATTATCGATAAGCGTTGGAACATTAAATATACCATTTATTAAAGTATCTATAACTGTCACGGATTAGATAAGTAAAGCAATGAGCATTTAAATATAGAATTATGGGTACAAACACGAGTGAGTTGTAATCTAGATGTTATTCATTTCTATCTACTTTTTCTGGAACGTAAATGATTATTATACATGTTTGTCAATGCACCAAGTCACGTGTCCAAGTCTCTCAGTACCGACACTGGTAACTTTTCTTTTATCATAAGTTTATTTACTCTCCGTTATTTCACGTTCTACCCAAGCTTCTTTATCAAGCCTGACGGAATTTGTAGCAATAATATATTCTAGAGCTTTATTCGCATTCGATTTTGTCATACAGTCGGCAAGATTTGTACTTCCTCTAATCCAAATAATTTCAGCAATTTCGCGACGTTCACAAGCTTGGCGAATAGCGCTTATGTCTATCATAAGTCGTTTTTCTCGTGTTGTGCCAAGTTTGACAAGACATTCATAAAGTGAAAAACTATCAATACAGATAATTAATGGTATTGGGTGGTTAAAAATATTATCACAAGTATTTTTTGATAACACAAGCAGCATCGAATCCGTTTGCCATTGCGTACAATTCCGATGCAAGAACACTACGAGTGATACGCTTGCATTTAATGCTACTCCACTGAATGAGATTACACCTATTTTGGGCGTCAGCCAGGAGAATCACAAATCCGATTTGTGAGCTATGGTCTGGATTGTTAGCGAAGCTGCTGTCAGTGAAAACAATTAAGCGGAGGGTTTGAGGATCTAGCTTAACAAAATTTAGACCCAAGTTTTGATTTGAAATCTGCCACTGTAAACGTTCATTAAGAAGATTGATATCTTCGACGGATGGTTTTATTATTTGCGCAGCTTTAGACAAATCAAATGTTGCTTGGGGCTGACACACAGAGGAGATGTAAGCTCCACGTGCTCGCTGAGCTATATATTGTGAAATAGTCTTTGCAGGAGAAATCTTTTGGCATTGTCGTGATTGTGTCATAGTAATAGTTCCTGTATCGGAGAGTGTGAGGAGTGCTCCATTAAATGTAAGTGCTTTCTTAACAGTAAGTTCTTCAACTAGTTTTGCCATAAAGCCAGCATCACGTATTGCATCTTCTTCTTTTTGTTTATATGAATCAAAACATGCAAAAAGTGTATCATCTGTTTGGAGCGCCACAATTGTATCGTTAGAAAAGAGAAGAAATGGGTCACTAGCAGACTGATTGAGATTAAGCCTCATAGTATGGTGATTGTGGTAGGTTTTGAACCAGTAAGTGCCAGCTTCTGGGACTCCGTAAAGAGGTAATTTTAATTTGAGGACCATATTTTTAGGCATGTTTAATTCTAGAGGTGGCCTAGCAAATATATTACGAGCTAGTCCAGATTTTGACTGCGTGTATGCTTGGCTTATGTCGCGACTATATATTGTCATCTTTCTAGTAACAGCTATTGATATTAAAAGACGTTGACTGGCTCTTTGTACAGTTGGGGATTGCGTTAGAATAGTGTGTTTTCCAGTATTATTGTATGCCTGAATGACAAGACGTGATTTTTCAAAGGCTTTTGGTGTTCCCTGAAATTTAATTTCATCAACAAAACGACTACTAAAAAGACGATTATTATCCGGCATTTCTTTAATATCGACAAATTTAAACACTCCACAGGATATTAACCCATCTAATTCTTTTTGACGCGAAGATGTGAAGTCTGATAAATCAGATAGAAAAACGGTCAAATTAGCATTAGTCTGGTCGATACGATAGCGCTCTGGTAAACGTCTATTTATTCTCTGAGGACAAGAAACTTGCACCACTGTATTATCATTACCATTAGGAACATTGGTTGTAGAGTCTGAATTATTTTCAGCTTGAATAGGAGGATAACGATAAAAATAGGAACTGAGGTTTGGTTTAGCGAGAACTGACAGTGATATTAATGGGAAGAACGATGAGACTGTGTATGAGGGCATTACAAGAACCAAAGCCTGAGAGACCATATGATTATAGGGGTCAGGATCAGTGAGAAAAGATCCGTTATTTGCTTAAATATAAGTATGAACGAGACCTGACGTCTTGAAAATAAAAAATTTCTAAAGCCCTCGGATTTTCTTCGTAGACCTACTTAGCCATACCGAAACTGAGGTCATAAAAGACACTGGAGTTGGAAAAGTTTACATTTAAGTGGTAGATGAACGAAAATGAGATCCCCTTTGAAGTGCATGGGCGACAATTACCGCGGTAGGAACAAGGAGCAAACAGCCTCAATACTTATTTGTGCTTGTGAGCAATTTAGGGACGAAAGTATTTTCATCCTTGCTGCGATTCCAACAACTATTTGATCGAAGCCTAAGCTTATAGCTTATAGGGAAGTTATATTCATAGAATAGACTAATCAAGGGATTTGCTCAATACAAACCCAAAAAAAACTACCTCGGGGGAAGGACACTGTCAGGTTTATCTCAAAAACCAATCGATTTTATTGTATACAACCAACTAGTGTACGGATTAAAGAGATGGGCTTGATTAAAACGAAATCTTAAGCAAATCGAGCCTGGTATTCTGGCACCAGTAACAGAAAATCAGGCTCGTGTACAAATGAGCAAGCTGGGAGTTTTGACGACAATACAAGGAGGATGACAGGCGTGAGCTGCTAAGAAAGAATATGATACCCTATCAAGAGTCAGCTTCATTGTCCTACTCATCTCCAGTGTTATAGGCTGTGACTGTGATTTGTTTTTGTTAATTTCAGGGTCTAGATCTTTCGATGAATTCGATGAACCGGCTGCTAAATCGCTCTCAGGATTGACCTCATTCTGACCAGCTTTGCATGTCAGATTTTAGGCTAGAGCATAACATGTCACAACTTGTAGTTCATATATACGTAGTTATATCGGGTTATCTGCCAGAGGTAGTCAAGAGTTCCATACAGGAGTTATTAAGTAAATGGACTTCCTTCGATGCCATGAGGCTGGATACCATGGAGTAAACATAAACACCCCGTGTCTTGTAGCTTAGATCGTTAATCTTATTAAATCTTTATATTCCAGTTCTTAACGTTGTAGACTATATAGATATTACGATAATTGGGAAATTCTTGCCTCCATTGATTGGGACAGGACTAGAGTTTTCATTTCCATTATTGTATGTTCCCTTCAAATCTTTGGGTAAAGACTCTGAAATTTTAATTATGTCATGTTAACATATCAATGAGCTTAACTGCTATGTTATAGTTCCTTTCATTATGTTACGGTTGCTATTAGTAACTGCAAAGGAAGAGTAAATATGGTTGGGTTTCCGCGCCATCAAAATGAGGGTTACCCAGCCATTCACTCTTCATGCACCTTAGCCTCATCGGATTACTTCAGAATTTTCACTCTAAATGGCACAGAAATCATTTAGCAAATGCACCAGTTTCAATTTTAATTCACAATAACAAGTATCACCAACACTGAAAGAAATATTCAATATGGGTCTCCAATGGGGTGGAGCGGAAGAGCCACTGTTCGATCTTAGCGCGAGAATAGAACAAATGGGGTCTAGGAATGCAATTAAGGATACTTTATGGTGATGAACGAGGTGGATTTGTACAAAGAAAGCATCAAATTACGAACAAGTTTGAAAGACTCTCATTTGTAGTTGTCAGTCAAATCCTTTTCTAAATACCGCTAAACTTATAAGCACAACAGGTCAAGGGCATACATAGACTCAGCAAGCGGTGGTTGATGACCAATCAAAACCACATTATCCGTATCACCAGGCAATCGACGTTTTGTTGAAAGGAATCCAAGGATGCTTGTAATAAATACAAAGTCTCTTTTTTCCTGCTTAATCCTTAATGGCCCACTCAGCCATTTGCTGTTTTGTAGAACAAACGAAACGAAACGAAAAGTAACGTATTACATTTACACTCTGATTACAAAGCAATGTCATCAAACTATTTAAGTTGCTGCAAAATAAGAAAAAGCTAAAAATATTGGGAATCCCTCACTTACTTCAAATCCTCAAAACTTGCATTTTTATCTACTTTATAAGAAAATAGAAAAGATCAAATCTATAATTACGCCTAAATTTACGAGATCTTTTATTTCTCAGCGGCGTTTAACACAACAAGAGAAGAACTCCAAAATGAGATTAATAAATTCGCCTCTTGCTAAGAAATATATTGAGCACATACCAGGCGTCCCGAATTGTTGTGACTCTTTAAAGATAGCCAGCAGTCATGGTAAGGATCCAATAAGTAATGTTCATAGAGTACTTGGTAAAGATGATATTACTACACATGTTAAACCTAGATCTTATCAGATAGAAATGTTTGAAGAAAGCCTGAAGCGTAATATCATCATAGCTGTATGTGCCCTTTCTTGTTAATTTAACATGATGAACTCACATATTTTATGAAGATGGACACAGGCTCTGGAAAAACACATATGTAAGCCATCACTAGCTTAATGATTCAATGTCAATCTATTACCATTTAATACAAACTTTTTGTCACTAAAACAGTACCTATGGCCCTGGCGACTCCAGCAAGACTGTTTTTACAGTACATATGTCAGATAATGATACTAAACAATAATATCTAGTGCTGTTATGAGAATGAAATATGAATTAGATAGAATGCCACAGCATAAGGTTTGTTGTAACCCACTCATTAGAAGTTTCTAAAGCTTATAAGTTAGATGATCTGGTTTCTGACACCAACCGTTTCCCTCGGTTCCCAACAGTACCAATATATTCAATCTCAAATTTGCTCTTCAGAAATTAAATTTCTAAGCAGCTCAGATAATATTGATCGATGGACTGAACAGACCGTATGGAACTCTGTGCTGAAGAATATTGATATTGTTGTTTCTCCCTATCAAATTCTGTTGGATGCTCTTACTCATGGATTCGTAAAGTTTGATTCGCTAGCTCTATTAGTTATAGATGAAGGTATTCTTTACCACTTCTCTTCCAATTACCTGAAGCTGATAGTGACGTAGCCCATAATTGTGTAAAAAAAAACCCAGGCGCTAAGATCATGAACACCTTCTATCATCCACGAAAATCATCGGGGCTGTACGTTCCTCATATCTTGGGTCTCTCAGCAAGCCCAGTTATGGGATCAAATACAGCCTCTCTAATCAAGATTGAAAGCACCCTAGACTCCTTGAGTCGAACGCCTACAAAAACTAGGATTGATTTGAGACAAAGGGTCAAGCTACCAACACTTATACCCGTAAAATATGAAGAAGATCTCAATGAATATAGCTCAAAATCTTTTTTGAGCTTAGAAACTGCTGTTAAGAGATTAAAAATTGAAAACGACCCATATTATGTAAGTTTAATTAACAGTGATGACTCAAGAAGTCAAAGAAGGTTGCAAAAACTGCTTCTTGATCATAAAACTTCGTGTGGTGATCAATTACGAAGTTTACTTAATATTTCAAGGAGGATTTACTTTGAGCTAGGACCATGGGCAGTAGACTATTATAGTAAGTTACGAGATAAAGCTCCTAGCGTAGAATATGCACAGAGAAAACTCTCCTTACTTTCAAGTAAAACTAATTTTCATTTAGTTTCAAGGGTAGTTTCCAAAGCATCTAAATTAGCTAAAGAAAGTCAGGAACTAAACGGGATCTGGGAAGATACTCTCGAAAACCTTGAAAAAAAGTATCTTGTAGAAATTCTTGGGCAAGTTCACATTGGAGACTCAAATTCTATTACATTCCAAGGAGTACCAAAAATCTCGGATAAGGTTTCAAAACTCATAGAAATTCTTCGAGAACAAGAAAAAGGTTTCTCAGGAATCGTTTTTGTTCAAGAAAGAGCTGTTGTCTCATGTCTTGCAAGTCTTTTGATGGAACATCCGCTTTCCTGTGGAATTGTTCAAGTTGGAAAATTTGTCGGAACATCAGTGTTTTCTAAGCGAACTACTAATACATTCGATTTAATCGATACTGACTCTCAAAATAATGCCCTACAAGATTTTAGAAGCGGGAAAACCAATCTTTTAATTGGGACCAGTGTCTTAGAAGAAGGCATAGATATTCCAACATGCAATCTAGTCTTATGTTTTCAAAGACCCGCTAACTTGAAGTCCTACATACAGCGTCGAGGTCGCGCAAGACAAAAGGAGTCCAGACTATATCTCCTTCTTAATTCAGATAAAGATGAATTAGGCAAATTTGAACAGTTGGAAGCAGAAATGAGAGCACTCTATGAAGATGAGACGCGGAGCCTTGAAGAGATGTTACCAGAAGAAACGGAGAATACAGATGATTTGAAAGCTTACAATGAAATGAAATTTCAAATTAAAGAAACTAATGCAATACTTGATCTTGATAATGCATTGTCACATTTATATCATTTTTGTGCAACTATCCCTTCAGATAAATATGTAGATACTCGTCCGGAGTTTATCTCGCATAAAAAGAAGAAGCTTTATCATGCAAGTATTATTCTTCCAATTTCAGTTCATAAGAACATTCGAACTGCACAAGGTTCGCATGTATGGAAAAACGAAAAAAATGCCATTAGAGATGCTGCTTTCGAGACCTATGTTGCACTCTATAAAGCAGGTCTCATCTCTGATAATCTACTTCCTCTTATGAGACATTCTCCCATAGATGATTCAGTCATTGAAAAACGTCCATCTTTGATTAAAGTCCAGGAGCAGATAAATCCTTGGCTTGATATTGCTAAAGCGTGGTCATGCAATCCAAGGTCCATTTATCAATCGACTGTCAAATTTGATGGATTAGAAATATTTTTATTTCTTCCAGTGAAACTTCCTGTAGTAAGTGATATGAAAGTTTACTGGGACGAAGACACTGAATTTATCATTTCAATTGATTCACCACCTGTAGAAGTGGTGACAGATGTGGAAATGCTTGAAAGACTAAATGAAGAAACTAGAACATTCATACACTCTGCATTTCCTTTGGAAAGAAACCGAAACGATGAAATGGTTTTTAAGTTCTCAGTCCATCGGGACCTAAGTCAAAAATTGCAACTTGGTAATCAGAAAATTCCTGAAAATATCGGTAGCATCCAAGATATTGGTATTATCCGGGATCATCAAGATGTCGGCTACTTATTCAAGGAACTGCTTTCTCAGAAACCGGATGCCAAAGATGTACAGAAAGCTGGTTCTGAGTTTCTCTCAGCTCCAAATGATGTTCCATACTTATCTCTTAGTCGCATTTCCCGTCGACGAGATTTTATGCACCCTGTGGCACATAACTCTGAAAAAACCACAAAATTTCTATATTCAACTGTCCTCCCCATAACAAGATGTCGAATGGATAACATGCCATTCAAGTTTTTACGATTTGCTCTTATGATTCCGAGTATTATGAGAAACATAGAGCTACACCTTCTTGCTGATATTATTAACAAAAGTCAGCTTAGCGAAGCTCACATATCTGATGTTTCCATGCTAGTATCAGCCATATGTACGGGCAGTGCTAGTGAAGCCACGAACTATCAACGTCTCGAATTTTTAGGTGATAATGTTTTAAAACTTTGTGCCAGTATTCAAATTATGGCTGAAAAATCCATTGTAAGTGCAACTGAAATGAATTTATATATCTAGAGATCTACTCTCGCATTATTTTTTAAAGGCTCTAGAGGATGCTAAATTATTTTTTAATATATTCATCTTCAAGTTTTATTACAAGTTACTAACATAGAATACGATATAATACAGGTGGCATGAAGGCCAGCTTTCTAAACGAAAAGATCATCTTGTAGCAAATTCTAGACTTGCCCGAGCGGCTATCGATTTGGGAATCGACAAATTTATTGTAACGACCAGCTTCACAGGTCTAAAATGGCACCCAATTTATGTTGAAAGTACCCTTCGCGTAGAAGAGAACGAAAAACGAGATATTTCATCTAAAGTACTCGCAGATGTCGTTGAAAGTCTCTTGGGTGTAGCTATGCTTGATGGTGGTATTCCCAAAGTCATCACTTGTCTGAATAAATTCCTTCCAGAATTGGATTGGAAATTACCAGACAAACATCGTCTCTCTATTTATGAGGAAGCTCCTCCTCTTGATCTTTCTCGTCAGCCTAAACTATCAAAAGGCATTGAAATGATTGAAACCCAATTGGATTATAAGTTCAAGAAACATTCTCTCTTGATTGAGGCTATTACTCATGCAAGTGATCAATCGGGCTCAGCTCGTTTGAACGGCTTGAATTTCTTGGGGATGCCATTCTTGATTATGTTATTGTCCAAGAAATGTATCCTTATGATATTTCTCATGTCAGAATGCACGAACTCCGCACTGCATTCGTTAACGCTGACCTACTTGCTTTCCTGTGTTTCGAGCTTCATGCAAACCGTGAAGTATTCGATGTAAAGCTCACGTCAGAAGATTCTTATACTAAAGATACTGTCACTTGTCATAAAGTATCTCGTCAGATCCCTCTTTATTGTTTTATGCGTCACAACTGCTATGCTATTTCACAAATACAGAAGATTACTCATGAACGATTTAAAGGTCTTCGAGATGAAATATTTAATGCACTTGAAACTGGTGGAGAATATCCCTGGACAGCATTATGTGGCTTAAAGGCAGAAAAGTTTTTCTCTGATATGATTGAAGCACTATTAGCTGCTGTTTGGATAGACTCTGGCTCAGTAGACACCGTAGTAAATGTGATTGACCGTATGGGAATACTAAAATTTCTTCGACGAGCTATTTTAGATAATATAGATGTTGAGCATCCAAAAATTAAACTCGGCAAGCTAGCAGATACTGAAACAGTTCGTTACAAATTCCATGTCGACACAGAAACAGAAGAGAAACCAGATATGATTTGTACTGTTTTCATAAGCGATGTCGAAGTTGCTTGTGTAAGTGGACAACTAAGTAAACTTGAACTTCAAACACGTGGTGCTGTTGAAGCAATCAAAAATTTCCAAGTATTTCTTGAGGCGAAGAAACAAAAAGGCGATTCAAAAGATCTCCTACAATCTACTGTTCTTGAGAGTACTGAAGCCGAACACAATGATTTAAACCAAATTTGAATAAACAGTTAAACATATCCTTGGTGAATGTTGAATTTAACAGCTACTTATTACTTTCATTTATTTTGACAGGGATTCTAGTAAAAGGAGAACAAATTCTATTCAGACGATAAATCAACATTGATAAAAAAAGATTCTCTCTTTGTTCACAGAAATCTAATTCATAAAAAGCAAAACTAAAATAAGAAATTAGAGAGACTGAGACTCAGAAATTCATCCGACAACGCTGGAAGTGGCGTCACAGAAGAAACTGACGAATCATTACAATTCGCATTAAGAGCATAAACTGGTGAACTTAAGAAGTTTAATTGGCACGTCACTGCCCAAATTTTACATTTACTAGGCACCGCTGAAACGTTAAAAAGATAAGAGCTCATATACGTCTATATAATGTATCTAATCTCAATCTCTTCTATCTACGTGCTGGTCCCAAAGTTGCTTCGGCCCGTTCGCCTTCAGGCCTCAAGAGCAGACTTTGGTGTTAATAGCTTCATCATTGGCTCAGGCCTGGGAGTAAGTAGGTAGCTTTCTGCCTAGCTAACTCTAAGTCTTATGAATGCAATCTTTTCTTCATAGGC
>CACM01003436.1:0-10441 GCA_000208805.1 Erysiphe pisi
ACTGCGTAACATGGCCATTACTTGCCACGGCGTTACAAAATTAACAATAGGATATCCTTATGCTCACTATTTCTTGGCGCATGGAACTCGGGCATAGTGCAAGGACGATTTTAGCCAACATTGGTGGCTAGATGTGCCTGTAGAGCTTAATGTCTATCCAGCGGCTGTCTCCATAGAAGTCGCCTTAACAAGGTATCAAATTCATATCTTTGAATAGCTAGTGTACATTCTGCTGACTCTTGCTGCAATTAGGTATCGCGAGGAGTATGTGAATGAACCATCAGCAGCTCGGAAGTATTTCTTAGTTCGTCACTTAATTGAAATGCCAGCTCCAAATCCTACGGAGAATCCAGTCCATATACAGGGACGAGGAAGGCCCAATTGGTTGGACACAGCGGCAACCGTCAACATTTGAATATRTGGAAGCAGCCGTATCAGTCCGCACTCAACAGCCTTCGCTACGACGCTGCGGAGAGTGCCAAAAAGTTGGACATAATTCGCGGACCTGCACTCGGCGTCCCGCCGTAATCAATGTACGAAATGCGCCGTAATTGCTTTTGGATGATGATTTAATAACAAGGCTACGCTAGGAAGGAGAGCGATAGATACTTTAGAAAGTTATACTCAGAATAGAATAGATGAATAAGATATGAATATGAATCATCGAAAWATCTCTAAYGATTGAACGAATAAAAGAAAACTAGTCAATGAATGAATGAGGTGTATCACCTCTCCATATACATCTCTCCTGTATTCCTGAGCGTAATGCTACTACTCTACTAGAAGATCCTACTGAGTCATGGTTAGCAACAGACATAATAGCCTCATACCAATTGATATGATGTCATTATACGACTGTAGTAACTACAGTCACCGAATGGGTTGACTTATAATATTCTATATGTTATCGTGAGCTAAAGTTAAAGAATGAACATTCAGAAATAATAGTTGTGTTTGATGCGGAAATCACCTACATGTTTCAGTTTATTTCTTGTTGTTTTATCCAGGCTCCTGTTTTTTTACTACTGTTGTCTTAGAACWGATGATTTGTATTTCTTGTTTTGGGCATATCCGAGATGTCTCAGAAATGGTTTAAGGATGTATTACTAGTAACCAAAACACCAAGTACCTCTAAGGAGTTATTCGAATACTTAGATAAAGTCCATAGTCAAACCTAGCTTAGAGGATAGGTTCTTCCATATAAAAATTTATCATAACAAAGTTACTCATTTCACTCTTAAACTGATAATATTCTGAAGTTTCCTCAATCACTAATATCTGACTTTAATACTTATACGACGAGTATTTATTCCGCCATAAATAAGATTAAAATATCAGACATTCTTTCCTTACCTATGAATCTTATGTTTTTAAAAATCCGTTGAGTTCATTCCATCGTGACTAAATCTAAATCGTCACACAAACGAGTCGAAAGAGCCTTCGGAGGGAACCGATTGTGTTTGTATTTCTGCCATCTTATGGGAATATATCAGCTAGTTTTGTGAGCTCGACGGTAAAAATATCAAGAAACATGTGTATGGCACTGTAAATTGATAACAAATGTGTGTGTATGTTACGGCGAACAACTGGAGGTTGATCACGACGTCCTCGTAAGGTCAAGTAAGAACTAGGAATTGAGAAATGGATTGAGTGTTTAGAGATAAGAATGATAATAATAATAATGACAAATAATCTAACTAATGTTACATAACAAATAGTCGAGTAAAAATAATAACAAGACTAAGAATACAGAATGTCAATCTACAGATCCATCTAGAGGAATGTGTGACTTCACTTGTAGATTGGTAAAAATATATATATTCTAGATATTCCTAGTCTAGTTAAGTGAAGGGAACTATTTATCTGATTTACAATATCTTAGTAATCAATTACTGTGTTTTCGCGCGTCCCCCGAATAGAAGTTATCCCTGTAAATATTACGTAAGTTGTGAATTCTAAAAGTTATTAGCGGTTGATTGATGAGTTACAACGACACTGGGAGAACTTCAAAGAAAAAAAATGTTAACCACGCCAAACTTATCCTACTTTGAATCATTCTTTTTTACACCAATCTCCACCCAAGAATATGTTGAGATATCAATCTCATTTTTATCGATTAGCTTTTTCAAGGCGTCACAAGCTTTACCTTTTGTTAGAGCATCCGCAGGATTCTTTGATCCAGCAATCCATCTAATTTCTGTGACTTCTTTGAGTTCGTAAGATTGCCTGATAGCCATAATATCGATCATCAATCTTTTCTCGGTAGTTGTACCTAGTTTTGATAAACATTCATAAAGCGAGCGGGAGTCAGTACATAGTATAAGTGGAACGCGGCAGGGAAGGGATGAGATTTTTGTTGACTCAAAGATTTTCTCAATAGTGCTTTTTGATCACAGTAGCCATATCAAAACCTATTACCATCGCATAGAGTTCTGAGGACAAGACGCTCCTTGTGACTCTCTTACATTTGGTTGAAGACCAATGTATTATGTTGGCTTTGTTACTGTTATTGGCAAGGCAAATTACGAACCCAATTTGGGACGTCATATCTTCGTTGCAGTTTGCAAATGAGCCATCCGTGAAAACAAGAATCTTTAATGAATTATAATCCAGTGGAACAAATTTTAATCCTCTTTTTTGATTGGACTTTTGCCAGGTGAGTCTTTTATTTAACTGTGAGACGTCGTTGGTTTCTGGGTTAATAACCTGTGCTGCCCTAGAAAGATTGAAGGATGCTTCGGGTTGACAAACTGTCGCAATATATGCACCGAGAGCCCTTTGTGATATGTACTGTGATTTTTATCATCATTTTGATTAATAAGTTTGATTTTATCACATTGGTTCTGCTGTGTAAGCATGATGCTGCCATCTTTTTCCAGAGGGATATTCGAGCCATTAAAATTGATTGGATGTATCTTAGTAAGATATTCGACGGGCTTTGCTATGAAATTCGCTTTTTGACGTTCCATTTCTTCTTTAGCTGCAAATTTTTCATCACATAATATTAACGTATCATCAGTTTGGAGTCCTATGATACCAAAGCCGAAATTTTCATTACAATCTGATCTGGAAATCAATAAACAAGAATCGTATGTTGATTCATCCATATGAAGGTTTCGCTCAAAATGTTTATGGTAAGTGTAATACCAGTGGTTTCCAGCTTCAGGAATACCGTATAGTGGCTTTAAAATTAGTAGGACATGACCATCGTCGAGGCCGAGTTCCCGGGGTGCCTTGACAAAAAATTTTCGGTTAAGGAAAGAAGTGGATTGAACATAGGCTTGACTGATATCTCGAAGAAGAATTTGTAATCTTGGTTTGATTATGACAGAGAGACAAAGCAAAAGTCGTTGAGATACACGCTGTATTGTTGGCGCTTGGGTAAGAATAGTCTTTTTGCCCATATCATTAAAGCCTTGAACTACCAATCGTGACTTTTTGTACGCATTGGCAGTGCCTTCATTTTTGATACTGTCTACGAATCTGCTTCCAAATAATCGGTTGTTACCAACTTCAGATTTATGAATAATTTTGAAAACACCTTTTTCTATTAAGCCCTGGATTTCTGAACGCCTAGATATTGAGAAATCAATTTGACTAATATCATTGTTCATAAACAAACGAGAATCAGTTGTTGAAACAGAGGTATCAGTAGTGATTCCTGGAAAAGTAGAAAACTGTCGGTATCGAGATGGCAATTGTCGATTACGGTGCATATTTCTTCGTGGTAGTATAGAGGTATGGTCATTATCGTTATTACTAGTATTATTATGTTCATTAACATTATCATTATTATCGTTATTATTAATATTATTATTGTCATTATCATAATGATCGTCGATATTATCATCATTATTAACTTCTTTGTCTTTATTAATATCATACGCATAGTATGGTTTGCATGAAGTTGATCGAAATTTTGTAGGTCCGGAGGGTAGGTTAACAATACAGTCTTCACCGCGCATTTCGATGAGAGTATATGGCCCGGTCCATTTTCTAGTCTCCCTCCATACCCAAACCTTACCACCGAGGGGTACATCATGAATTGGTGCAACGTCTGGACCGTTTCTCTGAGTTAGTGCGCTATTGACTTGTCTTTTTGCACGCAGCTTTGCAATTTCTGCCGATGCTTTTTGAATAGCGGTTGCCCTTTTTACAATAGACAAACTTGAAGTATGCGCTTCAGTTATTTTCGGGTATGTGCCAAATACCAATATTGTAGGAGTTAAACCATCTGGTCCAGCGGTGTCATTTATAGATTTAACAGCCATCTGCAAAATGACAGCTCTATCAAGATTCTGATCTTTTAACTCCTCTTGAATCACATTGAATGCTTGACGTAATGGCTAATGATAACGTTCTACAAGCCCGATACTGTGGTGAGCTTCCACAGGAGCACACTTGGTACCTGTGCCTAGAGAGCCAGCTAATTGTACCATTTCTCTGCTTGTAAAGTTCTTGCCGGCGTCATGTACAATTAAGTCAGGCGGACCAATGTATACATCGATCCAGCTTTGGCGTAATGCGTTTCATATATCACTTGTAGTTTGACCTTTCAAAAATCTAGCAGCTTGAAATCTTGTAGCCTCGTCAACTATGTGAAGCGTAGGTTTACTATCAATGAAAAGAATGTCGACAAAAATTGTTTGGTTAAAGCAGCAGTCATCATTTTGTAATGAAAATTTAAATCTCCTAGGGGCGGATCCATATTTTTGACAAAGTTCGCAATGTTGTACAATTTTATTAAGATGATGTTTAAAATTATTATAACCTGCACGATCAAGCAAGTTGCCAAGTTTGGACACAGGAGCGTGTCCAAATCTTTTATGCAAACGTCGGATCTGTTGTTCTGTAAGATCTAGCTCGCTGTTAATGAACGCAGTGGTCACTTCATTCTCTTCAATATTCTTCTCATCTGAAATAAAATAAATTCTGGAACTCGAATCATTACTAATATTCCAATTTAGAAAAGGGTGTCCAAATTTCATAATAACGGAGCAAATTTCACTGTATTTTTAATTAAGGGTTTTAAAGTCTTCGGAATGCGACTGAGTTATTGCGTAAATTTTGTCATCAAGATTGTTCAAGAAGATCTTTAGTCGTTTCATGTCTGCGATGCAAAGCAAGAACGGTGTATCTGCATCTACAACATGAAAATTTATTCTCCCAATTGGGGTTTTGACATTGATAAACCCCAATGACTTGCATGTGGATCCTTTACCGAAAGCAACTGAAATTTTTAGCGATGTGTTCAATAGTGTTCTTTCAATATCACGAATATAAGCGAGGTATTGTCTGTAGCCAGCAGTTGAGAATTTACCAGCTCCGGTATCAATCATTACACCATGCCACACAGTATCGTCATATCTCTCCCTAATATCATCGTTTTGTTTATATGTTTTAGGAATTGAACCTGTGAGGGCATGATAAGTCGATTGGTCTTGAAGTATAGACAGAAGAAGTTTTTCGTGAGAATTTGTATTTTTGATTATTTCAAACTCTGTTTGCATCCAAATTTTGCTGATTTCATTGAAGTCCTTATTACTTTCTTGTTCAATTTCTTCTTGCTCGGCTGTTATGAAGAAACCTCCAGTTACTTCATATTCATCATTTTGTTTAATTTTATCTAGAATAAAATTTTCCTCTACTTCATTATCCGAGATTCCTTCATATTCAGTAAGAAATTGAAAATACATTCCTTCTTGATTGTTGTGTCGTTTCAAAAAATTTTGTCGTGCTTGGCGCTGCTCTTCCTCGGCATGTTTCCACGATCTACACCCCACTTTCTTGCAGCAATAATATCTTTTCAATCTATCAGACTTGCTCTGAGTTTGTCTATTGCGAAATCCATTGTTTTGATTGTTGTGGTGGAATTTTCGGTTGACGAACATTACTTCATCCAGTTTTGGTTCTAGTCCAGATGCCATTCCTATAGCGCCCCTGATATTATTTATTACAGCACTGAGAGATTACTCAGGCATTAGACAGGCTGGTTTGCATTGTGGTATATTAGACACAGCTTCTAAAATTTTGACTTTTAATGTAACCTCGTCTTGAAAATTGTCTCGAAGACAAAGTTGCATTGTACGCAGCTGTTTTACCATCATCTCAAAAACTACATGGAGAGATTTTTCTGGATGCTTATCAATGAATGATTGTAGAGTTATCTTATTCCATTCAGCTTGTGTATTTCTCGACTTTTGCGGTCCTTCAAATTGTTGACGCATCAAAACAATATCATTCATAGTTACTGTGTTGTTGCATCGAAGATGATAAAACTCCAATGCTTCTTCGCTAAACATGACAAAGATTGAGGATTTAATGTCGTTGTCATTAATATTCGCAATTTCACATTTTTTAAGAAAAATGTTTAATTTGAAATTAAGATTATCGTTGATACTGCCTGTATATTTTTCTGTTGGGTTGTATAATTTTGTAAGACTGGCAAGCTTGAAACTAAGTTGGGATCGATGATTAATTTGAAAATTAGTGTTTGTCTTGGGCTGCTCTGTACTACTGTATTCATTCTGATTCTGGTTTTGCTTTTCTTTATTTTTACAGTAATCATTGTTTTCTTCTCTTTTAAAGTAACCTTGGACATTCTTTCTACTTTGTGCCAATTTAGGCGATATGAAATTGTTGGTTTTGTAACTTCCTACATGAAATGACGGATTCGTTAAATCAGTAGGCCATAAGTTTTCTATTTTCCTATGATTTCAGAGAGGGCTCTTGCATGAGAAACATTAGATTTTCGTGTATATACTCCTCGATCAAACAGGAAATTTTGAAGTTTTCGCAATAAAATTTCGCTGCACTTTTTAAATTGAGATATATCGAAATTAACAAATTCTTCGTTATAAACCTCAAATGGGTCATCGTTTTTGTATTCAGCTAGTTCGATTTCAGTCATAAATGAAGCAATCCAGGTATTTACGTCAATTTGTGTATTGATGGTAGGGTTATATTTTTCGGAGACGTCTTCCACTTCGACATTGCTGTCTTTCTTCAAGATAGGGTTACCGTTGTCAGACATTTTGAGATAGCAAGTAAAATAAAAACAGGTAAATTTTTGTTCTTTTTGGTGTTTTTGGGGGAAAAACGCGACTGTCGGGCTCTGGCTGCAGCAGTAAACAGTCCACAGAATGAGCRTTAAAAGTTAGAACAGACCAGCAAGGTATTCTAGCAATAGTCTATAGGGTTCTTGATCTGAGTGTGCACAAAACTGATCAGTGTGACTTCACTTGTAGATTGGTAAAAATATATATATTCTAGATATTCCTAGTCTAATTAAGTGAAGGGAACTATTTATCTAATTTACAATATCTTAGTAATCAATTACTGTGTTTTCGCGCGTCCCCCGAATAGAAGTTATCCCTGTAAATATTACGTAAGTTGTGAATTCTAAAAGTTATTAGCGGTTGATTGATGAGTTACAACGASAGTCTTCTTMAAGGCTCCAAAAAAGATGTGCTTGATATAAAGTATCTCTTTGACCTAGACCAGTTATCTGTCGCACTTGGAACATAGTTGCAAATTAATGAGGATTGAGTCTCAAATCGAACGGCCTTGACTAAGGTTATCAACCACATCGATTCAGTCTAATTATCTTTTTCGATGAATAGGTATGCTGGAGGAACCCCAGTCTCATCAAGTTCTGCGAGTACAGCGTACAGATCCATACCTGCGTTATTAGTTTCAAAGGTTGCGTCGATTGCAACTTCTTTTGTCGTTTTTGAGAGAGCCTCAATTTGAAGCACGAACATAAATTCCTAAGTAACAAACGATAGCCTGAAGAAATTGTTTGTTGTGGTAGTTATCGCCAAGTTCTTTGAGTATTTGTTCTGCAGATAGCAACTGATCATCATAGTGTCCCAAATACTATTGTTTGCCCGTTTCCCCTGATAACATACCTGATGCTGCACTAAATGCTCAATATAGACAAGCTGTTAAGACAAGGATCAAACGAAGCCTTGCGGCAGTAGAGGTTCGGCGATCTAGTAGAGAGGGAGGGGAGAAGTTCGAGTGAGGGTGAGAGATTGATAAGGTAAATTGCAAAGGGTATATATTTGTAACTAGTTGTGCGATAAACAATTGTTCGACTGAAGAACAAATTCAAATGTAGAAGTCCTATAGTACAAGTATACATATTCTCCTTACTACCAATCCTGGTCCCTGTGTAAATCTTGAAGGCTTAGACCCCAAGCCCACTTTTCCTACTTGCGGATTTCGGATATACCCCTCAACTCTACACTACGGAATTATCCCTAACCTTACCGTATTATCGAGAATACAACTACATAAGTAACCAATGGGGGGCTCTTCCGAATGTCATCTATGACACAAGCTCAGATAGCTGAAGATTTTGATAAATCTCAGATGGTGTTTGTGTGGAAACCCGAGAATTGTCAAAGTTTAGGATCTCCTCTGTTATGCGTATATCATTGTATGGTGTATGGTATCTATGCCGTAGCTTGATAGCAAGTGCCAATTATCGAGAGCTGACTTTATACTAAGTTTACTATCGCATTAAAATCGAGACATCTACACTATCCTGCTGTTTATCATTTTGGCTGAAGAATTACTATTCATGGAGGTATCCTGATAGCAATAAAAACTTTATAACAAATATTGAGAGGAGTCGAAATCAGATTGCCTGAATCGAAAGCCGTAACTTTGCCCTATGATTTTAATGAGCTGGTGATCTGGTACCCACACCAGAACTCAACCAGAATCATTTCTCTTGAATAAATCTAATACTTAATCTTAAACTGAATCCAAGCTCTATGTTCAAGGAGTACTTTGGACTTAGGGACAAATAATTCTAGTATGATGAAAAATGTATATAAATTAAATCAACCTCCCTTAAGGAGCTTTCTGTCCTTAACTTATTTATTCTACCAATTTCGTGTAAACAAATACAATATTGTCGATCTAGCTTTATATTCAAACTTTGCTTTAGGGCTAAGTGATCACTGATGCTACAACTCAATACTAGTTAAAATTACAAATAACTTGCAGTATGTGTAATAGATTTATTGATTCCAAGTATAGTATCATGTTTGGGTCTTTAATCCTATTCGCAGATACATGCATAAATTTTGTGTAGATTCACAAAATTTATTATCTGAGCTAGAGAGATTAGTATGTCACGTGATAGCAGATACTGTTTTTAGTATTACGGACAGAAAATGGGAGCGGATATTTATTTATTTATCTAGTTTAAGGTCCTAAGCTTACGCCCTATGTTCACATTGGGTTCAGGACCGGCGGAGCCGGTAAGGATCATGGCCTCGGGCATGCCCTACTCGTTCACGCCCGCTATTTACACAGAATGTAAGAAAAACATGAAAACGTAACAAGAAAAGAAATGAAATGAAAAGGAAATAAAATGAATAAAAAGCAAAAGAAGGTAACAATTAATAGGGTTATCAAGGTATTTCTCACACCAAGTTCTAACCCGCCACTTCAATTTCTGGCGTTTTATTATCTACCCTCCTCGCGTCCAGCTGAGGATAAGTGGGATGATTGGTCACTAAAGCAACCTGTAGCCTTCGCAAATTCGGAAAATTTCTTCAAGCAGTTATGACCAAGAAGTTGCCTTCTGAAATCGTCTACAGTCAAGCCATGTCGTAGTTTGCGCACTTGGTGTGCGTACCTTCGACATCTAATGAAATGTGTCGGAGTAATCTCCTGTCCACAGGCGCATTCAAGTTCGGCGTTTAAGTGTTTTAAGCGGCGGTGGTAGGCCGCAAAGTCACCATGTCCAGTTCTGGCAGCTATCAATCTATGAAGGAGCCGCCGAGATAATGTAAGCTCTGGTGGCTTCCTCCGACGCATTTTTAAATCTAGATCTTGGAACCTAGGGAGGAACTTAAAAAACTGAACATAGGTGCCCTATTGCTGGCTATCGATTAAGTATAGGTAAATATTGTCAAAGTTATTGCAGCTACAAATGCGCCAATTGCGGTGGTAAACACTCAGCAAATGCTTCTACCTGTCAGGTCTATAAACAAGCAGTCCAGATATCTCGAACAGGACGTGAGGAGTGGAGAGAGAATTAGAGAAACAATTAAATAAGAATTTCCATACCGGAAGAAGATAAGGATACAGAGAGCCTTCGAAGTGGCGAGCATCATGAAGATGAACAGGATACAGATAAAATAGAAGTTGAACTAAGATAAGAATTGGAAATGGAAATTAGTGATCCTACCCATTCATATGTATAGTCCAATATAACTGTCAGCGCAATTACGCCGTTCGTCAAGCCATTTTCCAAGTTGATATCGACATTGGGGCGGAAATTTTGTGCTTAAAGAGTCATATCTTGGTGAGAAAGGTATGACTCATCCTACTTATAACTTTAGATTCAGTGGAATTGGAGAACCTCATCAGTAGTGAGTTGCTTTAGGTGTAAAAATAACCTAGAAGGAAGAATTTTAGT